>JAECUM010033392.1:0-29019 GCA_016617855.1 Megalonaias nervosa
GAGAGAGAGAGAGAGAGAGAGAGAGAGAGAGAGAGTCTAGTTGGGGAGTGGACCGTTTTACAATCTATCCAGGGCCGACTGGACCCGGATTTTAGCTATTATTATCACGGTTGAGTCCTCTGTGATTGTCAGCTGCCTGATCTACTGGCATATCCATATATCTGGCCCAGTCTAATACTGTACCACCGCTTTTTGAAAAAGCGTAAACTACCTCAAACTTCTTTACGATATTTTAGAAACTGTACAAACTTGTGGCACAAGAGTCCAAGAGGTATTTTTATTCCAGGTTCAAGAATATGTATGATCCTGAAAGCATCTATCAGTACTCCTACAATCCTTGCTATGACTTTACGGAATCGGATCCTTCAGGGTGGCAGAATAACTGCAATGGCGTTGCGGTAAGTTTGGCGGGCACGCATAGTGTGCAGCAACAAATGACAAGCGCGAGAATGAAATTTCTGCACTGTTCAACAAACTTGTTCGCAGTTTAGTGACTTAGAACATCAATCCAGCTCACGTAGCTTCAAGTCTGGCGTTAGTGGGTTCGCGGAAGTGCAGCGGATTTAAATGATTTTTGTAGTGCTATATTAAAAGACAAAGTCCCACGACAGGCAATAGAAGAAAAAAGAAAAACGAGCACCCAGTCGATATCATACACCTGTGTAGTCACAGGTAAAACTTATTTTGTTAGCACTGTCTGCGACTAACATACAGGAAGGGTCGGTTACTAAACTAAGTTCCCATGATATCACCCGTTTCCTTTTGATAAACAAATGATGCTGTCAGTGGTCTGTTTAACCCTGGGATCCAAGAAACAGCAAGGGGTACCGTGCCTTCAGGCAATAAATCCTAGCTGTATATATTAAAGTCAAACGCTGTTGTAAACTGTAACAATGTTGTAACGAAAGAAACCATTGCCTTTTATAATTTAAATTCTTATGTTTGAGCAATGGTCTCGTAATCACAACGAGGCAGGTTCGATACCGGCCCAGGTCATCCTAGGTCGTTAACTTCCGTATGTCCTTGGGGAAGGCATGTAGCTCCCATTTCCTTCGCATGATATAGCAAATAATATGCTCCAAGTTCCTTACTCCGCCCCACCCCCTTTTAAAATCCGAACAACAACAAACTTTAATTTAATTATATTCATACCAAAATAAAAACCAATGCCTCCCCTCCTTTCTGATAATTGTTATTTTATGGGTGATAGTCACCAAAAGAAAAATGTTTTATTTCTATTTGCATGTAAAATGGGGTTTTCACATTGAATTTTTTTTTTTTATAAAAAGTACCAGCACAGTATTTTTGCAATATGTGTCGAATCTAAAATTATAACAGTTTTTATTTCACCGATACAGAAGTGGAGGAGTGGTTCACAAAATTGTTATAATAATGATCATGAGCAGATGTTTTGTTTAATTCTAAGTATTCTTCTTTGACTTATTTAAACAAATAGGATGCTCAAATCATTCGAATAAATTATACAAATGCATTCTTGCATCTTTTTGCCAAAAGAAAACAACAAACAACCGCCGCCCCACCCCACCCCCAAAAACAAATGTGGCTTTATCTTCTCTGTCAGTGACGATATAGTGAAGCAGTGTAGTTTATCCAATATGTACCACAGACCAGCTTCTCCTACCCTTGCAAGCACACTGTCAACTTAATCTTGGGTGAAAACATCCTCGCAAACCAAGGTTCCGATAACCCTATCTACACCTTGGCGGATCGAACAGCTATATTGGTGCTTTGTCCTAGAGACATCTATTGGATTTCATGTTTTGCCTCCCTTAGTATGTTATGGCAACTAACCAATAGCTATGTGCATTGTACATCGACTGAAAACAGTGGAAGCAATTGACCTGAAAAGGATACTTTGTAAGTTTAACATCGGAAGTATGACTATGTTCCAAAGGGAAGCCATTACAGGTGTATTTGAGTGAAAGGTATTTGTGTAAATACGGACCGACAGAGGGAAAACTGTTTATTTATTAGTCCATTCAAGTTGTGTTCTCCCCTTGAGTCGATCATGTAGGAACAGTGTTCAAATTTTAACAACTTAATTTTGATTGCATGCGGTGGCTTGCCGCCGAATCCAATGAAATTCACAGACCCGATGCACAGACACGTCTGTTCGATACGCCAAGGTGTAGATAGGGTTATCGGAACCTTGGGTGAAAATTGTCTTCGAAAGGGTATGGATGATATCTGATGGAATACGTTAGTCCAGGGGTCTGCAACCTACGGCACGCGTGCCACAAGGTGGCAGGTCAAGAGGTCTTGTGTGGCAAACGAAGGACAGCCAAAAATCTCGATTTTAACAGTGTTACTCTCTTACTGGTGGCACGTGCTCGTTCATTTTGTAATTAATCTGGAAAAAGTGGCACGCTATGCAAAATAGGTTGCCGACCCCTACGTTAGTCCTTGCCTTTAAAATAAATTGATGATAAATGACCAATTTACTGGCACATTCTCCTATATCGAGTTTTAAAGGCAGGTTTGTTATGTATACTCCAGGATGTAACAAGGTCCCCTCTAGCAGCGACAGATGGAATCAGGCCACATTTAATAGTTCCCGTTCAGTACCCACGAATGTAGTCCCAGTCTATTTTTAGAGCATTTTTTTCCCTGTCTTCTTTTGGTGGTGATACAAGAGTTAGATTTAGGCATTCTTGGTATGGATTTAAGGCAATTGTTTATTCTTTAGAATATGAGCTTATGGTGTGGTTGTCTGTGTGTGCGTCGGCGACAGTGTACAGTGAGTAATAAGGTCTTGATGATGATCCGAAAGTGAAATCTGTGTTCCATTGCGCGCTGGTTTGTTTACAGTCCAGCCTCTCAAAAAATGTCGGTGAACCTATGACAAGAACTTCACCGTGAAGTCATCTTTGAAGATATTTTAGATTAACATATGATTTGTACTGATTGTTGCACAGTGGAAAATTCAGTACTGAGAAACAAATGTTCAGAATATATAGTAAAATTAATTGTGTTCTGGGTCCAGACACCGACTGTGTTTTGAATAACCGGGAAGGAATCTTTTACCTGCGCAGGATGTGACTCTCCCTGCACAGGCGACCGTCACTGAACGTCCCATCCGATGGATGGCACACTGTTTAGCATCATACCCGCAGTCGTATTAATCAGCATTGTAACATTTGTTAGAAAATTTGGGAAAGAGAATCCTCAGTCAATATTTTTTGCATTATACGTATCATTAACTTAACCTACTCAGTTATTATTAACCCACGCATGCAGTAAATAATCACTTAATGCCATTTTAAACTTACCAGTTTTTCTTTTTTCAATTCAAAGGGAACAAAGCAAGCAAATACAAAGCTCGGCCACGCTCACCATTCTCGTCATAGAGCAGTCATATGACATGGCCTTGACCAAGGACAAAAAGGAGAACAGTCAATTAGTTACTTAGGGGGAGGGGTGGAGTGTAATTGCAGTTCATATTGGATTTAAATTATACCCCATCACCGTTACACAGAATATCATACCATTGTATGAGACGTCAATTTGTATGAAACCTTTAGTTTTCTCTTTTTTTTTATGGGAGGGGGATGTCCCTTGTCTGATGTTTCCAGACCATTCAAGGTAGTCCCCCTCCCTAACTGTAATTTTACCCGAAGGATTAATGTAATTGTTCAAGATGATTGCTATATCCTTTACAGTTATGATTTTTATATATCTGATTTGTTAATGCAATTTTTTGAGGAACTTGTATGGATTGTGTCTTGACTGTATGGGGTTTTGTCCTTGTGGGTCTTTTTCTTTTTTTTTTTTTATTTTTACAAAATTGCAATGTCTGATAGGTTGTCCGTCTCTCGGATGTCATACTCTGTTTCCTCTAGTTCCTCATCATATGGTAGCTTGTCATAGTCTTTTTTCCTTTTTCTTTCACTTTCTTCCGATGTTATGCGACAGTTTATAGAATTCATTTAAAATAGAGGCTATCAGTGGATGGGTTATCAAAATATAATTGTTAGTTTAAATCAATAGGGCGCATTATCCGATTCTCAATTTTAATAATAGACATATACGAAGTGTAACATTTTATGGGATTTTGAGCTTAACTTTTCAAAAATATTGGCATATACAGGCCGAGGTTAGTAAATGACTTCTTTTTTTAAAACTGTTTTTATTATTTTCAGACTGTCTTTCAAAAACATATATCGGGGATTTTGAACATTTTTTAAATGGTTTATTTTATCTATTGAATAAGATGGAAAAACTCAGCAAAACCGAAACGTACTAAATTTTCCATGTGTCGACTATGTTGTAGCACTCAAAACCAGTCTCTTACATTGTATTTCATTTGACCTTCCTAATCGAATTTTCATTGAACAGAATAAGTACTTTAGAATACTCTCCTGCATTTAAAATATATTTCATCCTTAGGTACATTTTAGAAATATACATACGTAAAAATTGTGTACATGTTATAAATTTCTATATGACTAAGTAGTGATATCAAATACATATACAGATTACAATTGCATTCATGTCTTTAAACAGGTGAGTTATGTTTTTTTTATTAGTGCCACAAATCAGTACACATGGATTCACGATAATGCCACTCTCCATGCAGATGTGCCTATGTTTTATATAATTTTACACTTAATTTGCACCGCTCCGGTGGCCTAGTGGTTAGAGCGTCCGTCTCGGATGCGGGAGGTCGTGGGTTCGAACCCCGGCCGAGTCACACCAAAGACTTTAAAAATGGAACTTACAGCTGCCTCGCTTGGCGCTCAGCATTAAGAGGTTCGTGTTAGGACTGGTCGGCCTGGTGTAAGGATAATGTGACTGGGTGGGACATCATGCCACATGTCTGCGGCATGATGCCCCAGTGCTAAACATCACTATAAACTGTCACACTGCAGACATCGTAGCAATATGACTGAAAAATTGTTAAAGCTACGTTAAAAATCTAAATCACACACACACACTTAATTTGCAAATATGTGGAGTATTTAAAAAATTCTGTATTTTTATTCACTTTTGGTATATTCATACGCTGAAAAACTGAACATCTAACCGCATGGCAACTATCTGAGTCGTCTGCCCTACAGCAAATCTTTGATCAGGGGATTCAGCCAAATATCACGTGGAGCTAATTGAGGGCTGCTATAGGGTGTGGCAAAAGATTTGGATGCTGTGAGCCTTAAGGAAGTCTGTCACGATGGCGGATTCATGCGCCGGTGCGTTGACATGGAACAGATGGATGCACAGGGTACCGGTGCACGGACAAGAGGTTCAGTAGTGCTCCACAACAATACCTTGGGAGGCAAAAAGACACGAGCAGAGTTAGGTACATATATATGGAAAGTCGGGTATTTTGCACAGAAAAATATTGCACATTAAACTCTCTTGACAGTCCGACTGCGTCGAGTGATTTTGTGATCTCCGCTCGTTTTCTCAGAAAAGCCGCGTTTCATCACCTGTGACAATTGACCTTACGCGAGATAATTGATCGCTCCGCCTACCAAATCACGTGAAATGCCGCCCTGCTAAACTCCGACAAACATGCAATATTTGGCAAAGAAACATATTTCAGCTTAAGTGATATGTTTATTGAAAATGATTTGTGTTATTCTTAAAAATGTAAAATTTCAAAGTTGCATAAATTGTGCTGCAGTACACAATATTTATATTTGTCGTTAAAGTTTGTATAGTAATAATTGAAGGGTTTTATTCCAGTAAATAATACAAATCAGTTTTAAAGCTGCTCGATATTTTATTCATGTACAAGGAAAATATCTCCAAAAGATGCTAATGTATTTAGTATATAATCTTATCCTTATCAATTTTATCTGGCTTAAGTTCATGCTGCCTTGGAAGTAAATGAAATAAAAATTAATAGCAAAATCGTAAATAATTACTGTTTAGAAGTATACTGTTGTACATAATAATTTTGAAGTTCTACTATGTTCGTCAGATGGAATTTTGACCAATGATGTATGTTAATATAAACATGAAAATGCATACTTAATATATCGGACGATACTTTTCTGAAACCTTTATTTTGTATTTCTTTCAGGCCCGGCCCTAGGGCAAGGCGAACGAGGCAACCGCCTTGGGCCCCGCGCTTCTCCGCAATGCAATTTTTTTGCTTGGCGCCCCGCGCTCATCGCTTGCTGCCTTGGGCCCCGCACATCCTATGGACGGGCCTGATTTCTTTAATATTACATTTTTGTATCCCCACCCCTCCTTCAGCCCAATGAAAAAGTAAAAAGTCACTCAAGTGTCTGAAAGATCGAGACGATAAATCATTGTTTTGGGGACAAGTCAACATTAATGTGTAAATTTTCAAACTTTAAAATAATGCAGTCTGGGCTTCAGTGCTTTATATGCAAGAACAATAATATACATCAAAGCCCGTAAGTTGGGTGGAGGTGTTCTCCACCCATATTCTTGTAACGTTTATTTTTACATATCTTTTTCAATTTCGATCCTTTTTTTTCCGTCAAGCCATCGACGGTACATGCTTTTCTACATACTTTTATGCAAACAAACATGTTGTAATTACCATCAATTGTTTCCATATTCAGCTGATCGTACACGCGACCACAAACAAGTCAATATCCATCGAAGTTTTGTCTATGTTTCGGGAAAGGAATAAATCTAATTCCTCCATTTAGACGATCTGAATATCGACAGTCAGAATTACAAGGCTCCCACTTCCTTCTTTTAACTCTTATTGATCGAGAAATCAACAAATTATTGCACAACTTGTACTTATTTATGATAATCAATTCTTTATAGCCACAAGCAGCTTGTCGGAGAAAAATGGCGGACGTAAGCAATGCCTGAAGGTGTGTCTAATTTACGCTCTCTGATTGGTTACTTGATCTGCATGATTGACAAGTGGCGATAGGTTAATTCCATTCAAAGGTCTTTGGTCATTATTGTCGTATTTGCCGAGTAGTGAGAAGTTTGTGCAACAACAACAAAAGTAATCACACATTCCAGACCAACCATTTTCTGCTGGCTCTCCAGTTTCTTTCACATCTAAGACTAGCCTTCGCCGTCAAGAATCTTTGAAGAGCGTGTGCACATAAACACTTATTATTTAGTCAGAAAAATAAGAAAGATTTAAATAATGTTTAAAATTTAAAAGCTTGTGTAAAAGTGTACAACCAAATTTTATACATATCAATATAAAGTTTTGTTTAATTAGTCATGTAATCTTGCTCTCTGATTCAGTGCACAATGTATGCAGCATACATTATTTCACACTTGAAATGTTTTTAAATTTTCAGTCTTGTCAGGTAATTTCCTTAAGAGGCACTAACCAGTACTACGATTGTGGCCAGCAGAGTTCAGTTCAGTTTACACTCAGACCTGGAAAGGATGTTGCGATTGTGAGCCAGAATGATTTTCTTGTAGCGGAGTACACATCAAAGGACAATGCAAGGTTATTCTTTTTCTATTCGATGACAAGTGGTGATAGATAAATACATAGATGACAAGTGGTGATAGATAAATACATAGATAGATGACTGTTAGTATGTTGACAGAGTAAATGTAAATACATCATAAAAATAACATAAACAGTGTAATCTCAGTATCTACAAGGAAAACACACACACACACATACAGACACACACCTTCCAAAAGTCAACTATTAAAGCCACACGCACCAATGACCTACTGACGTCTGTACAACACAAACAATGTAGATTTCAACATTCTTCTAAACATTATATGAAAGAAGATTTGATATAAGAAATTTGATATAAGAAAACTACACGTAATCCGATGGAAAAAAAAAAAAAAAACCCACCGTATCTTGACATTAGTATTATTTTGGTTATGTTTACAGATTTAACCATGATTAAAGCGTATAGTACTCATAACACTGTAACTGCAATGAGATTATTCCATGCGTGTAACCTTTGTTCTACGTATATTCTATGCAGAATTTCTCAGGTTGTACTTCTGTGTGATCATGATGGTGAAGATGAACTCACTGTCCTTGGCCAAACGAACAATCCATCTCCAACATACGTAAGTACTTGTATGCTTACATTTTCTTAATTTTCCTGACATGCTTGTAATAAACAATATCATAATTTCCGCCATGATGTTATTTAACATTAGCAATTTTTGTAAAACATTTCTGGAAAAATGCCTTATTCAGATGCTGGAAGACTCGGCTTTCAAGCACACGTTTGTCTTTAAACTTTGAAATTATTAAAAACGATTTCGGTTTGAATATGCTTACACAATTAGATATTGAATTAAAATCTATCTAAACAACGCTTCCACTAGAATTATTTGTTATTTAAACATATCCTGTTCTGGTCTTTAATTGCGGTTTTATTGCCTCAATAACAAATGAAACTTTTACAGCCTTCACCTGAGGTGGTTTGATACCACAAAGACGGACAGGATTTGTTTCCGCCATCGCTTCGAATATTATCAACTCTCTTATTCCACTCATATAAAATTCACTATTTATCCTCTCTGAAGTACAAAAATTGTTTCTTCCGGCGCGACATGTGTGAAAATAAACGCGTATTACACAAACACATTGTATTCGAACGTTTAAATACCAGATTGATGAAGCTTTGGCCTATTATGCTAGTAGTAGTTAACAACGTTTCAATAATTTTAGAGACTGTATTGGAAACAATAAAGAATGTATCATTTACATTCAGGCAAATGTGGTCTTTATCAGAAAGCGAGAAAGATATGCCACAACAGACACTACCACATAAAGGAAACTATTAAAAAACAGTAATCATAAGGTAATTTTCTTAGTTTTATGATCGATGTTAACGTCTACATAAAGGACAGTTCTGATTAAGAACAGTATTCACGAGTACAGTATCCTTGTTTTATTAAGAATGTTAAATTCTGTATAAAAGACATAAAGACCAATATCCTTAGGTACATTTTCTTAATTTTATTATCAATGCCAATATCTATATAATGAACATTTGCCTATCATGTACACATTATTGTGGTCCTTTAAGTGTCCTTTATAGACAGGTGTCATTTTATTAACTTTGGTTGACATAGCTATTTAGGCCCACGTTTACAAACATGGAGAGGTTATTTCGAAATAGAGAACTTGAATTGCTTAAATGTAATATCCTTTAAAAGGTCAAATTTATCAAATGCGGTCTTTTTTTTTTTTTTTTTTTTTGCGCAGTCAGCACCAGAGGCTTTATCTGTCAATATTGGGCACCGTAAGCTTTTCTCCATGTACTAAAAGTAGGAATAATAGTAAAACAAGAAGAGAACGAACCTCTGATTTCCCCAGATCCTTCTTCGGATATGTAAAACTAGGAATATCCATTTATAGGATATCTAAAGAGACTTTCGTCGTAAACTGTGTACACAGAACACGCGAACGTCGTCCATAGAGCTTAGACTCATTTTCAGAATGTAAGGCGTGTAAGGAATGTTGTGCCAGTTTTAAAGAATCTCCGCATATTTTCTGCGGGCTTAAGACGGCCCTCCATTAGCGAAGAAATGGACTTCATGTCTTGGGGAGCACGCAACACTCCGCCGCGCCTCTCAACCCCCTTTGGCACAGAAAAACCCTTTAAAATTCCCACCACAACCACCAAAAAAACCCCAAAATGGATAGCCCCTAAGTCTGATTCCCACCCCACACCCTGTCGGTCCTTCTGGCTGACATATGTTAAGTAAAATGAACTGGGAACAAAGTTTAAAGAGAAAGTATCAATTAGATGTATCAGCTGAATGTGCTAAGATTCCGACAGGTTAACCCTATCTACACTTTGGCCGATCGATCATATATTTCAGTGCTTCGTCATAGCGACATTTATTGGATGCCATGAGTTGTCTCCCTTAGTATGTAATGCCAGCTAACCAATAGCGTGTAATAACGGTGCATTGTACATGGGCCGAAAATGGTGGAGGCACTCGGCTTCTAAAGGATACTTCGTACATTTAACATCAAAAGTATGACAACGAACCAGAGAGAAGTCATCATTGCTGTATTTGAGATAAAAGCGGTATTTGTACAAACATGGACCGGCAGTAGAAAATTGCTTATTTATAAATCCATTCCAGTTGTGTGATCCCCTTATCATATAGGAACTGTGTTCAAATTTAAACAACATGATTTTGATTGGATGCGGTGGCCTGCCGCCGCAGCGAATGAAATTCAGACACCCGACGCACTGAAATATCTGATCGATCCGCCAGGTGTAGCTGGGGTTAAAAATCGGAGCCTAGGTTAGCGAAGATGTCCTTATCCATGCATTTTCGCAAAAAGGGACGCGTCGATCTTGTCCATTTGGAAGTAATAGAGTGCTCAACTAGCTTGTTTGTACAGACAAGGGCTTGAAGATAACTTGTTTTTGAGCTAGATCAGCTGGTGGAGGTCTAACGCCTAGTTTATCTCTCGAACGGTATAACCACAAAGATGGCACACGCAGATGGGGTTGTTGGGTCGGTATTGAATATCTACTCGAGCTACAGCGATCGGTTCAGTAAACAACTTAGCTGTATGCCGTTTCGGTGAACGGCTTAGCAAAACAGTTGAAATCAACCATTCCCTCCATAGAACGCAGGAGCGTTTACACGGGTGGGAGGAAGAAAATAACACGGCAGGTAAGGAGACCTGCGAACGGTTGTAAGATAAACAAGCGGCCTTTATTTCGTGATAAAATGTTCCGCAAGGCCGAGAATGTAGGCAAGAGGAACAAAGAAAGGACACACCACCGGCTCTTTTTTATTTTCGATATAATTTTGAACATATTTTATTATTCTTTTAGAGATCGTCTGACAGAAGATATAGTAGTAAAGATATCTACCTGAGTTCAGTTGGAGAGGTGTAAATGAAGACAAAACTCTTAATACAGTGTGGAAGAGCTGGATCCGGCTTATCTTGACTCACCATATCATCTCAGCCTTCAACAATACCATGGCCGATCCAGGCACCGCACGAAAAACCCAACTATACATCTCAGCCTTCGAAAATACGAAAGCCCACCCAGCAGACTACCAGCAAAAGAATCTAAGGGTAAATATATAGACAGGATGGCGAGCGAGATATTAAGTCCCCACGAAGCGACCGGAGCCGCGTCCTACAGGATAAAAATCGAGATTACTCTCAACGAAACAGACCAAGAACTTGCACAAAGCATCATCGTTCGATTGTTGTTGCTCTAATAAAACATGATTCTGTAATGCGCCGCTGAGCCTGTCCTCGCTGATGATAAGATTATTACAGAACTGTTTACCGTGATATGCTAACTATGCCACTTCAATTCCCGAAATATTCTCGAGTATAAGGTTAGAGTCATAAATCGAAAAGACGGCCCACAAGATCAACCACTTGAATCGCGTAGCAAGGCCAATCGATCACATTCTGTTAATGAGCCCCACTTTCAGACCGCCCTGACTTGCATGCTCATCGGATTTAAAGGAATGTGCAAAACATCCTTAGAAAAGAGCCCATCCTTGGCTAACCTAGACCAAACTTACGAAGGTTCGTGGACGATGACCCGCCATACCAAACACTTTCCTGCTGACAACGCGCCCTGGAATATGTTCTGGGGCGATGCAGATGTTTAGCATAGAAAATTGCGCCTTCCTGACATCGTGACTGACATTCACGTCAGATTCGTTTTCCAGTGCATCTGAACGACGCGACAAGTATGTCCTCATACAAGAAAAATGATTTTATCATTTTAGTGCACTCTCAAATACAGGTGGTAAATCAAGATATGAAAAGTTCTTTACCAACAAACCCGTTCAGATCAAGCCGCCATCCACCAAAGACTCAGAAAAAAACTCGCACAAGTGGCCTTCTCCCTGCCTCAATGACGAGATAGTCATTCTCGATGACAAAGCAGCCGACAGCTGCTATTCATGGGCGGTCTGTATCAACAGCAATGGGCACGAGGACCTGATTCATGTCCTGCACTAGCAAAACGTTGAGCCTGGTGCACTGGCCTGTCGAAACTGTTTAGTGAACGGCTTAATCGTGCATGTAGGAAAAACAGCGACGCGGGTCCAGTCGGACCTATCTGGAGATATAGTGGGCAGTTGGCCTAACACCCGCACAGCCTTGTCCGTAGAGCGCTATTCCAGAGTAATACAGTGGGTCGAAAAGCTAATCAACTCTGTGGAACCACGAGAGTCGCCGAACCACCATAGCCTCGATGCTCTGCTGGACCGCTACTGATGAAGATCCCGTTCTGGCCAACTTTGCCTAATGCATAAGTCGTCCAAAGGACAATCTAAGGCCACTAGTATCGATATGGCCAGAAACAAAACCCATACAATGTCAAAGCTGCCCGGCATGACATGGTTGTTCCTCTTTGACCAGCATCAGCAGCCCGCTGGTGGTCCAATGCCTAAGAGTAGAGTATTTCCTACACCATTGTTGCCAAGCTTATGCACCACCGCAGCATTTCCTCCAACATCCCAAATGTCTTGACCCAAATGTACGATAGAGAGCTCTGTGACCAAGACTAAAAGAATACTGCTAATGGAGTGTAGTGTTTGGCTGGTCATCGCTATATCAAGAGATGCAAAGAGACAGCTTTAAAAAGACTCTTCATAAGCCACCGCATGCAGGAACTGCCGACTGCAGACCGAACTGGCTCCCGACCTCGCTTTTGTCGTCAACCAGTTACAACGAGAGCTCTCGGAGGGATACAGACAAGTCTCTTCCCTGTTTCTGGACAGTATGCAAGTAATCTTGCACTTTCAAGCATTCGCATTCTCCAAAGCCGCAAGCACCACAGACAGATACTGCGTTACACTACCATTTTTGCATAGGAAGACGAAAGGCGCCAACAAAAAGCTGGTTTTCGCTTTGGAAACCAGGGTCTTTGCTGCTAGAAAGATGTGGACACCCTGCAGGTAGACTAGGGTAGTTATTCTCCGGTGAATCCACTAGACCATAGAGTATCTTGGAAGTAGAAACCCCAAGAAAATCAACGGAAGATTACATGTATTACTGCATTGCAAAGCTGCTCAGTAAATGAGGGTAAGATGGTAACCATAAGAAAAAGACATAATATCTTACAACCATGAGCGGGTTCAATACTCGCCCTCGAAAAGTCCGCTGGGACCGGATAAACGAGCATCGCAATAAGATGTGGTCTGACTTTCGTCAAGCGACCGCTTGTAGTTTCACCATAGAATGTTGTTTGCGACAAGTGCGTCAAGAGATCTTCATACTGTGATTCTGCACATGCTCCTCAGTCGGTTTCCTGTGGGCGCTGAAAATGTTTACGGTTCAAGACGTCTCGCCATACGACACCATCATAATCGATGAAGTGTTTCTCTTCAGGGTAAGCTACCTCAAGTGGATTTGCAAATTGCGAAAGTATAAAGAGTAACCCACATCATCCTCACAAATGACGATCCGTTGAAGAACAAAAACCATAGTGAAAGCACTCGACGAACACGTTGACATTTACTGTGCCGAGGTGCTTGTCAGCATCTTCTGTAAGTACTTCATCTGAAGACCCCAAGTGCCAAGCCTAAGGCGTCTGGGCCCACTGGTTGCCGTCCTGTAACCCACCATGTTGACATTACTTACTTTCACGTGCAGAGCTGGCTTAATCATATCCCCAAAAGCATTTTAAACGCAATCAGCTTCAACAGCTGTTATATGTGTAACGCCGTATCCGGGCTATAATATTTGTGGGTCCTCTTGTCTAGCTTTTGATTAGAATGAATAATACAAGACCGTATAGAATAAACATCGAAATTATTTATTTGTAAATTACCTTAAGTACAAGAACAGGTGAACATGCAATTACTGAATGTCAATACAGTTACATATACGTAAATATTTAAGATTTAATACCAGACTTATGTAAACCAGATAATCACGGAAGACAAAAGTTATGAGTGGATTTAAGAATGTATTTGTAACGATTTATATAATATAGAATTCACGTTATGGAAGTACAAGAAAAGAGTTGCTTAAATCGGGGCGATGAATAAGGTGAAGGTGAAGTATTAACCTTCGGGTGCTGAAGGTGGTGAGTATCGTAAGGTGAAGGTGCAACGTGATTTCGCCTTCTAACGAAGTTGAAGAGTGACGGTTTATTAGCGACTTAACGTTAATATACTTAGATATCAGTTCCTGAGGGAACAATTTGTATGTTTCCCAGGATTATATATATCGTAATGATCTCTCGCCTTAACTTACATAGGTTAATCGCGGTGATAATTCACCGAAGGTGAAATCATATCAACCAATACGGTAGCAGACGTCACCTCATGAATAATAAATAAATTCTGGAATTCCCCATAATGTCAAACAAGCATATCAAATTTCATTACCAACCATTGCAATTTGACTATGTTTATCTAACATAGCTTGAGACATTATTGAATGGATGAAATGGGTACAACGTCACCCGATGCTTTACTTCCGTCTGCTCCGAACGCTGGACAAGACAACACTGAAGCTCTACATTACATGTACGTGGTGCTTTTTATAAGAAAAAGGTCATGTGACCAATAGCCAATCTGATTCCATAGCGCTCGCTGACCAAAAGAGTGCAAATGGCGGATTAGTATGTATTGGCAGCGAGTGCACCAGGCCCGGCCCTAGGGCAAGGCGAACGAGGCAACAGCTGGGCCCCACACTTTTCCACAATGCATTTTCTATTTTTATTTTTATTTTTTTTATTGCTTGGGGCCCCACGCTTATCGCTTACTGCCTTGGAGCCCCGCATGCTGCCTTGGGCCACGCACATCCTAGGGCCGGGCCTAGAGTGCACAGCAAAACACTGAATCATGGAATAAATTGGCCATGTCCTGGTGGAATTATAGAACGTAATTTCATTACACTGCTATGACTAACACATAAAATATACACAAAATAATCATACAAGGTTACAATACATACCGAATCTGTTTATCACATGGTGTCAAAACATCGTGAGTCAGCGTGTTCCAATAAACAGTGCAGATAACAAAATTCACTTGCTAAACGCTGAAAGACCTGCCCTAGATAAGTACATTATACATATTACCATACATAAAGCACACCTCTCATCTAGGAGATGATGCATAGTAATTACATTGTAAATTCGTAACGGAGGTAATGTTCATTACATACGTATGCTGAGCCATTATAAAGCAACAGCATCACCAGGGCGGGAATGACGAGGATTCTGTCCAACGCACAGAACCGCGGCCTTGCGGTACCCGGTTTGTAGACAGATAGTGGCACAGAGTTCACCTCTCGACCATTCTTGGCCATGATAAAAGCCCGCGGCATAGACCAACGCCTGGCAGAACCAAAACACCACACGCACCCTTCGCCCTGATTTAAAGCTTTCAACTCACCTTGTGCACCATACTTGAGCAAAGTCTCATCTTTCGTTCTGAACTTAGAATTAGGTCAAAGCATACTGCTTGTTTCGTTCTGTGGCAGACACAAGAACCCGCTCGTCTGTTATTCCTGCACAACTTTATGTAGTTATATCTCTTGTTGTAAATTGCCACTATTGATTCTAAACATGCAAGAGTCCAAAACTTTCGTAGATTCTGTGTTAAGCATTTAAGTATTTGTTTGTAATTTTTATCTCCCCTGTAGTAGTAGTTCTTACACCACGAGAGCCTGGACCAGGACATTGCTGGGAGAGAAGATGGTAACAAACTTACTTCGTACTCCAGCAGTTCAGGTTCAGTCCTGGAAGATGACTATGCAAGGTTCTTTGGTCGTTCATTAACGATATTTTCATTTTGGGTTGTTCGCTTTTCTCCGTATCCCGAAACCATTTCGTACAGCTACATGTACCTTAGCCGGCGAGAAACTTTAAAATTTATTAATTGAATTTCCCAAAGTTTTATATTTAATGTTTGCAACTTAATGTTAATTTATTGAGATCATGATGCCTGGAAACTATAGTGCGCGCGCGCGCGCACACACACACACACACACACACACACACACACGAGAATCAAAATGGATTTCCTGAAATGTCTTTACCTCATGACAACTCGGGTTTATTGTCTGGAGAAAGAAGGGACACTTCAGTTGCAGCGATGTAATTTATCCACAAACTTTGTTTCAACAGACAAGATATACAGTATACATGTGAGTGTGTGCGCGCACTTACATGGCCATTCGGAGATAAGTACAGCATTGATGTGTGATTTAATTACATCCGAATATCAACAGTCTAATTCCAAACCCTTCAATACCATTTAAAGGATTCAAACAAAAATTAGTGTATCTTAATCATGGAGAAAGTATCACTTTTTGTTCTAATTTGAATGTTTTGATTCAGACTTTCTTTTTCATTCGTTCTTAGTTTCTTCGCACCATTATTATCGTCGTTGTCGCTGTTGTTGTTGTTCTTCTTCCTCGTCTTCGTCTTCTTCTTTATTATTATTATTTATTTTTTTCTGCAGAGATACTACCTTTTCTCACCTTCAGCGTGTTACGAAAGTGAAGGGAATCGCAGTCACAACCTCAGCGTAGGTTCGATCCTCTTGATTGGGTAAGCTGATGCCATGAACCACACATCTATGCCTTGGATGTTTCGAAAGATTCAACCACCCAATCAAGAATCGGCACACCACATCTTTCTACCACTGTCCATTTGGGAAATGAACACAATACTTTCTTCTTCTATATGATGGCCTTGCTTCAAAACGACGGTTGAATTTCTTTAAATCCTCGAATTTTCCCAAACTATTATACAATTTCAAAAGACTATACACTTTTAAACTAATGACATAAAAATCAGTATTGAATAGCAGGGAGAAATTTGGTATTCGTTCATCACAACTAAGAACAGTCACAATCTACGATGGTGGTCATTCGCAAATTGACGTTGAATGGCACTGTAGCAGCGTCTTGCTCAGTGACGTCATCAGCTTCTGTGTAGGTTATGTAAATCGCTGGACAGAATTAATGTAGTTAGAAATAATCTTTTATGTACTCTAGAGAAGTCCCACTCAGGCTCGACTTTGGGTGGAAGTTAAATTAGTGAAAGATAGATGTAAAGCTCCGAGCCCCCAGTCACCAATGCCGACGGTTAGATGGTTAAATATACAAAAAAGGGTGAAATTCAATGAATAACAATTTAATAACAATTCAATAGTCAAATGATTCAAAGTTTCCAATTACACTCCTTCCACTCGACCCTTTAATAGCTTATTGCATCACTTGATTTGCAGTGTGAGATCGATTTCCACCTGTCCTTGTATTCTACTCATCTGTGGTATTCTTCTCTCTCCTATTTCTCCCAATTCCTTCTCCTCTTCCTCACCGACTTTCTCCAAATTCCTTCTCCTCCTCTTCGACTTCTCTGCACTCCTCCTCCTCCTCCTCCACTTCTTCTCCAGACTCCTTTTCCTCCTCCACCACCTTCTCTCCACCAACTAGACTTCTGTCGACTTCGACTGTTCGGCTAGTCTCAATTCCGTCTCCACCCCTTTGCGACTCGAGACTCAATTGAACCGGAAGTTCTCTGTCCCCTAAAAAGCTTCCTGTGAAAACACAAGGACGGTACAATATTTTTCCTTAGCCCTCTCATCTCACACTGCACACAGCCTATCATCAGATAACGGCTATTAAATTTCTTCCGTCACTTATTCATTCACATCGAGATACCCATACGTTCTTGTATGGTAAACAAGCGTCATAAAAAAAAAGAACCGTGTCAGTTACTTCTCACACATATATCAATAAATTCTGTCACATCAATACATATTCCTAATCCCGTTATACTACACAATATCATAATAATCAGACGCATTTCTATACATTACACTCATTCAAAGTACACAAATAGTCAAATATCTATGCTTTGATATATGCACACGTCCATTGTAACTAATCTTACATACTTCAACCATCTTCCAAATTCACAATTCAAGCATGTGTAAATTCTAACATAACGCATTAATAAATGCACTAGTTTAATACGAAGTGACCTAATAGCGAATTACAAATTAATTCTGACCACAAACTAGCAATCTACTTAATTCTCTACGTAATACTCAAGCCCATTTCTCAAATACGCATGTAAATGAAACACTACAAAGGTAATTCTACATACGAAACGCTGCTATTAATTAAGTATACATACTACAAATAATTACAGTTATGATGCCGTAATATTCTGCAAAAATCGAGCAAATAACTTACTGACCTTTCGAAGTCTTTCCTTAGAATCTACCTCTAAGTTTTACCGCCAAATTACGAGTGGCTTCATCGGAGTATCCCTATCGCTCAGCAATTTGTCTAGGCGAAATTAACTTTTCGCTTACGAGTTGTAAGGTATAATTCGCGTCGAATTGTGATCACGCGCTCTGTTTCAAGTTTTGATTGGACATCGCTGGGGACCGATCCAATCAAACTTAGCGGACAATATCTCTCTCACTGTCTGTCAACGTGGGGACGGATGAGAACACACCCCACTCACCCTGCGGGCTTCCCTCTGATTTTAAGACTAATCTTTTACACCTAGGTGTGATAACTACAAGCCTTTGATTAGATGGTGCGATGTATCGTCTGTGCCGATTCAAGATTCCGGTCTCTGGCGGATCAGGTAACCTTACGTAAGAGTTAAACACTCGCCCCGCGGCAATGTCTGGAGATCAAACACAACGCCGCGGTATTATTCAAGACAGGTAGATTATAGCTTGCTTATACGTGACTTTATAGCTGGATCTTAGCAAACGTGACAAAGTGCATAATAATATAAGCGGTGATAATTATGTATCGGTTGATGACGCCACGGAGCAAGTCGCGTTGCAGTAGTGCCATTCAACGTCAATTTGCGAATAACCATCAACTTACATTTTGACTATCTTTGATTTCAATGGGCAAGTAATAATTTTTCTGTTTGTTCGATACTGATTGGGTTTTTTTTCAGCACATGGCTGCTGCGATGTGCAATACTTGTTTTCATTTTTCGGAAGCGTAAGTCAGAAAAGCTGGTCCAATCAGAACGTTGCCGTTGAAATTTTAATGTCATATGTCCAGAATTCCAATTTCACGTGCTGTATTAAAAATGCTTGTCCATAAAGTTCCATTTTCTAGGTCGAGATTTTAGATTGTGTCTGTTGAATTGAACAGTAGTGGCTGAAAGTTATATTTTCTATGTCGAGGTTTTAGATTGTGTCGTTTGAATTACATGGCGGTGGTTGAAATCTCAATGCCATACGTAGAGAATTCCTAATTTACGTATTGATTCGAAGAGTTTATTTTGAAAGTTCCATTCCATATGTTGAGTATTTAGATTTCATTTGTTGAATTACACAGCGCTGGTTGAAAATTCGATGTCCAATGTCGAATTTTTAGACTGTATCTTCTGAATTACACGGCGGTTGTTGAAATTTTAATGTCATATGTCGAGATTTCGATTTCACATGTTGAATCACATTGATTGTGCTGAAAGTTCCATTTCGTATGTTGAGTTTTTAGATTGTATGTGTTGAATTACACAGCGCTGATTGGACATTTTATTGTGCTTGTCAGAATTGTTATTTCTATATGGTGAAATGATGTGTTAGTGTTAAAAGTAACATTACACAATGTCAACTTTAACGATTCAAAATAATATCGAGTATTGAGATACATCATTCGTGTATTCAGTTATGAGAAGCCATTAAATTTCATGCATTTACAGTTTGAAAGTTACCATTCACAGGTCTAGAATTACTATGAATTTCTTCGCTAGAGGTCATTCTCGTGAACGGACCGCGTTATTTTTAAACAAGGAGGCTACTTCTCGTTGCTGTGAAATTCAACAGATGAAATCTAAATACTCGCCAGATGAAATGGAACTTTCATCACCAATTGCATTGCATGCAACGTGTGAATTAGGGATTCTCGACATATGATATTGAAATTTCAACCACCGCTGTGTAATTCAAAATATACACTGTAAAACGTAGACATAGGAAATAGAACTTTAAAGCACCACTGTATAATTCAACATATAAAATCTAAAATCTCAATCTTGAAAATGGAACTTAAGGACATGCAATTTGATCCAACACGTGATATTGGATTTCTCAACATACGACATCGAAATTTCAATTGCAACTTTCTCATTGGACAAGGTTTTGTCCGCTACGGCGCCTCATACTCTTCTTCCTGTGGTGTTTGTGAAATTAATTCTTAGTAAGTTGCGTCCAATGAGCTGCCAAGTCTCCCGCGTTTGAGTGTGTACCTCTAAGCCAGTCTTCTACCGTGATTGTGAACGCGATTCTAAGTAGTCTTACACGCGTTGTGGATTATATCTGTGGTAAGCTTCCCGTACTAGTTGTGAACTTTATCCTGGACAAGTCTCCTGCGATGATCTGTGAACAAGACATTCACGACAAGTCTCCCTTGGCGGTTGTGAACGATGTTGTAAGTCTCATGCGGTGATTACGAACTGCATTCCATACAAGTTTTCTGCGATGATTGTGCACTGCATTTTAAGCGACAACACGAGTCAAAACAGTGGCACACTAAACACAGAATCTGACGAGGAGTTCGTACGTACTTAGGACAGAATCCTCTGCGAAAATATCGCCAGTGTAAATAACACTGTGTTTAGTCTCTAGACTAGACGGTAGCGTCAGTTTCGTTTTGAATTCTGCCGAATCTTTCTTTACCTTTCAACTGAATCCAAAATGTGACTAATTATATTTTATTTGCAGAATTAATAGGTAAACTCGTTAATATTGGCACGTTTTTAAAACGACTTGAAAAATTAAGTATCAAAAGATGACAACACATTCCCGAAATGGAATAGTTTGGTGAACAGAAAGCATGGTACTCAAGTGTATTACCCTTGTCTTACTGGGATAGGATTGACAATTCGTCATTCATTATTTCATTCGTGACTAGCGGCAAACAGTGTGTTAGTTAAACCTGATAATGAAATGAATACGCTAAGAAGAAACCAATATTTTTGACAAATCTTTCCAGATTACTCTGTAACTTGAACTGAAATGCATTTTCCTGACATAAGTTATACAAAATATGAAATCTGGGTTATCTCGCTAAATACAAACTTATCTTCGTTATTGTTTTTCTTGTAGCTTTGCCTGCCTTCTGGTGATGTATTTAATAGTCGGAATGTCTTATCAGAAGTTAGTAAGAAAGTCAAAAGGAAAAGACATATGTCCAAATTACAGCTTATGGTCCAACATTCCGGGACAAGTTAAGGTGAGTTTGTCTCTGTCACCAACACGTTTGTCGATGCATATTTATCTCACGACACATGCACTGGAACTTTCTGCTGTAAAATAACCTACCACTGGTGTTAATATTTATTGGCATTACACAATTGTAACTCAGTAAAGTTAAAGTTACAAAACAGTTTGTATTTCAGTTCCAAAAGTACAAGCCTCTTTAAGATACAGAGTTTTTTTCTCTCCGTGACGCGCATCAGACAGCTGTTGCGTGTTTCTGAGAGAGTGACAGGTGTAAGGTGAAGTTATTTGCGTGTGTAACATGCATAATGGATAAAATGTTGTTATATCTGTAGGCTACATTCATGTACTGTAGCTGAAATTTCTTTACATATTGGACTTGGGGGAAATTGTTTATGATCTAAGCAGACAGATGATGAAAATGGCTGCTCCCATATTCTTGAACATCAGACTGAATCAGTCTAAAGTACCCTGTCTTTAGCAGCTATTCAAATAGGGGAAACTAATTTTGCCAGACTAGGCAATACCAGTTTATGAAAGTGCTATGAATGAATTATAAAATATATAAAAATTATTTAAAAACTATAGTTTTTTTTTTTCTTCCAAAAAAATAATTTACATTTAAAGTCCAGGAAGTGAAAATGACCAAGCGGTGCTAGAATTTTTTTTATTTTTTTTTTTATTATAAATAATTAGATTCGCATCTGAAGGCCAGGCTGTATACTCTACAATCCAAATTACATCCATCAATCATACAGCAAAATAAAGGGAATTATAAGTTACATCCACCAATCATACAGCAAAATAAAGGGAATTATAAGTTCTTTTAACAATGCTTAAGATATACAAGTATTTTTAAATAGTCAGGATAACCAGTGAGGAAAACTGGAGAAATTCTTTTTCTTTAAGAATCTAATCTTGTGCAAAATACGAAACTTAAAGCGCCACATTATTCATACGGGGTCGCTCCTCATTTTTGACAAAATTTCAATCTACACATAAAGTATCAAGGATATAAAAATGCACTAAACCAAGTCATTTTGTTCATCAATTATAATTTCTAACATGCATGTAGCCAGGGGGTCCCTAACACTCAACTTGTATGGGTTTAAAAACAAACAGAAACTATAGATGTAAACAAGCAGACAGACTGCTTACTGTCCTTTTCTGCTTTTTAAAACAGCCCATTTCATTAAAAACTGTCGCCTGCGTCCAATATTTGCAATGTATAGTTTTAATATTTCTAAAAGAAATTAACATATTAAAAAGATGAATTATTGTATATATGTGCTCAAAGAAATGTAAATCCAAACTTTACGGAATTGTTGAGATTATCAAAGACGGTGAACCACATCACATCTATTGTTTGCCAATATAGACTTGGTAATGCAAGTATGGCAACAGTGTTACTAAAGCAACTCACATTTTGAGACCCTCCAGGCGACAATCAGATTAGAAACTGATGAATGAAATGACTAGGTATTGTGCATTTTTTATATCCTTGATGCAATAAACCCGTAATAATAAAGAATATCAAACGAAGACTCATTTTTTAGATGAAATTTTGAAATTTTTTGAATAATACAATTTGCAACCCGATGATTGTAGCTGCTGGCCTACTTAATCTTATTAAACTCCTTTGGTAAATTTTATATCGAATGAACGCTTGGGTTAAGATAATCTATATCTAATTGTATTTTTCAACACTTTTTTAATCTGATTTCATTGCAGGATGGATTTTTCATGGCTGTAAATAAACTAAAGGGACTCTGCTCCAACCAGTATCAGCATATCAAGTGAAATGCCTTTCTTATTTCTGAGATACTGCCAATAAAAACTGACATATTTTCATAATGCATTCATCCACAATTATTTTGCATTATATCCGTGAACATGTTGACGGTCACCACTTGTACACGGAGTGGAGAGTGATTTTTTTTTTTCAACTTGAGAGTTTTTTTGTGAGTATCAGTAAATTTAAAAGCAAACCTTGTGAAAATAAATAAATATGTAACCGAGAATGTATCTCATCTGTTTATAACAATATCTGTAACCGAGAACGTATTTCATTTCTTTATAACAATATCTGTAACCGAGAACGTATTTCATTTCTTTATAACAATATCTGTAAAAACCATTGCAAAGTGAGTACCAAAGTTTACTTTGGTTAAAAACCATCCAAATATCAACCTTTTTGCTGTTTTATAGTGATATCTCTGTTTAAAAAAAATTCTGCAAGATCAATTCCGCCCTTTATGGTCCACTTAACCCCGAACAGGTGTGTTTTGGAAAACAAAATCTTCTAATATATATATCTATATATATATATATATATATATATATATATATAGAGAGAGAGAGAGAGAGAGAGAGAGAGAGAGAGAGAGAGAGAGAGAGAGAGAATAACTAATAAACTATCCCCGAAGTTTTGAAGCTGCTCAAAATGTGATAAAGAGGACGGGGAAGTTCCAGACATCAAAGGAATGTTTATCTTCATTTAGATGGGTGTACCTCAGCATTTCTTCCTCCAACTTGACTGTACTCCACACGAGCAAGTTATTTTGTGGCGTTATATAGCCTTGTGTTGCTGGTGCACAGTAAAACCACAATCAGTCAATCAATCAATGAAAAACGAAATTTTCAGCAAAGAGATTTGTATGTTCACTGAATAAACCATATCGAGCCGCGTTTCTTGTCCTTGTTAGCTAAGTGGATTGACCGTCCAGCTAGAGTGAGAAGGATACAGTCTTTCACGAATAATCACCACTGGCATCTGTTTTTCTTAATTTTGTGGCAACACATATACAATAAACCTGTTAACAAATTAACAAGTTTGCTTTAATTTTCGAAACTTTATTAAGTGCAACATAAGTCACACACTGGTAGATGATCCCCGTCACAGGTTGAACAGCTAAAAATAGAGAATACATGTCCTATGTGGTCAATCATGCAAGAACCTTTTCTCGAGAATGAGTCATCAAACTTGGCCTTATTCTTTTCTAAAGAGTATAAACTTTTGTAATAATTTGGATTTGGATTTTTTTAAAAAGTAGCTTTAACAATTTTTAAGTCATGTAGCTACGATATCTGCAGTGTGGCAGTTCACAGTGATGTCTAGCACTGGGGCATCATGCCGCAGACATGAAGCATGATGTTCCACCCAGTCACATTATCCTGACACGAGACCAACCAGTCCTAATACTAGCCTCTTAATGCTGAGCGCCTAGCGAGGCAGCTGTTAGTACCATTTTTATAAGTCTTTGGTATGACTCGGCCGGGGTTCGAACCCGCGATCTCCCGCATCCGAGGCGGACGCTCTACCAATAGGCCACCGGAGCGGTATTTTTTTAAACTGATGTAGTGTATTAAATTTGTCAGAAACTAAACCTTTTGTCTTTTAATGCACTGGGGCAGTGGACAAAGAATTGCGCTTTTCTGTCGATTCTTAAGTCTGATAGTCATACTCTCATATCCTGCTCTAAATTTGTAGCTGTTCCTTGTCACGAAATGAATGAACGAGAGAGAGAGAGAGAGAGAGAGAGAGTGTGTGTGTGTGCGTGTGTGCGCGCGCGTTTGTGCGGGGGTCTAGTTATGTATCATTGCTAGATCGTATGTTGCAAAGAAAATTGACAATACTAACTTCAACAGCAAGGTGGCAGTTGGAAGTTAATTTTTTTCTAGAGCCCGCTGTGTAACTCTCAAATCATTGGCCATAAAATCCTCTCGAGAAGATTTATCACTACAGAAAAAGTTTCAAGAAATCAGGGGAAGGGTCATCATAATACACAGTCAGACAATGTTAAGGCTCAGCTTCGCGGTGAAGAAAATCATATGTACCTGACGTTTTTGTACCTAGCAGCAGGGCCGTAGAGAGCGATCACAGGCCCTGGGGTAAGAAACACCCGGGCCTTTCCTAGTTCTTGTTCAAACAAAATTTTTCTTTTATAAAATTAAGAAGTGTTGTTCGACCCGGGCCCCCTTACGGGCCTGGGCCCTGGGAATATATGCCCGGTTGCCCCTCCTCTTGTCGGCCCTGCCTAGCAGTCACGAACGCGTAAAGCTTCAAGTTAGTCTCTCCCAGTAGCTGACTTGACTATTTTGCAGACGGATTGGGCAGAAGAAAGATAACCACGCCTACTCATTAGCATAGTAAGTCATATGAAATCAAAATTACCACTATTCATAAATTTAATATGAAATACAACAAAACAAAACATGTAAGATCATCTATGTATGAAGCACGTCTAAATTCTTAACTTATTGGAGTATGGCTTAATATTACTTTATTTATTTATTCATGTTCGTTAAATACAACACCTGAGAATTTTATCATACCTGTAATTATAACACGCTTTCTGATTGATTGAATATCAAAACCTTCCGATTTGAATCCAAGATATGGTGTCAGAAAATTTTA
Source organism: Megalonaias nervosa (assembly GCA_016617855.1). Classification (NCBI taxonomy): domain Eukaryota; kingdom Metazoa; phylum Mollusca; class Bivalvia; order Unionida; family Unionidae; genus Megalonaias; species Megalonaias nervosa. The sequence goes on from JAECUM010033392.1 coordinate 25,550, forward strand.
AAATTTGAAACCAGTGTAACGTAATGACTCCTTCAGTGAAGTGAGTTATAACATATTGCCAACTGTGTTTGAATGAGGAAACATATTGGTATTTAAAGATCTATAGACATACACAAACACGGGTCAAATGTTATTGCGATGGTGGTATGGTGTGGTGTGAAGTAACGAAATCAGCAAGAGTTGGGCTTAGACTTCTATTCGAATGAAGGTATGAGGCGCCGTAGCAGACAAACGCTGGTCCAATCAGAACGTTGCCGTTGAAATTTTAATGTCATATGTTCAGAATTCCAATTTCACGTGTGGTATCAAAAGTGCTTGTCCTTAAAGTTCTATTTTCTAGGTGGAGATTTTAGATTGTATCTGTTGAATTAAACAGTAGTGGTTGAACGTTATATTTTCTATGTCGACGGTTTAGATTGTGTCGTTTGAATTACATGGCGGTGGTTGAAATTTCAATGTCATACGTCGAGAATTCCTAATTTACGTATTGATTCGAAGAGTTTATTTTGAAAGTTCCAGTTCATATGTTGAGTATATCGGTTTCATCTGTTGAATTACACAGCGCTGGTTGAAAATTCGATGTCCAATGTCGAGTTATTAGATTGTATCTTCTGAATTACACGGCGGTTGTTGAAATTTTAATGTCATATATCTAGAGTTTCAGTTTAACATGTTGAATCACATTGATTTGCTGAAAGTTCCATTTCGTATGTTGAGTTTTTAGATTGTATCTGTTGAATTACACAGCGGTGGTTGGACATTTTATTGTTCTTGTCAGAATTGTTATTTCTGTATGGTGAAATGATGTGTTGGTGTTAAAGTAACATTACAAAATGTCCACTTTAACAATTCAAAATAATATCGAGTATTAAGATACATCATTCGTGTATTCAATTATGAGGCGCCATTACATTTCATGCATTTACAGTTTGAAAGTTAACATTCACAGGTCGAGAATTTACGATCAATTTCTTCGCTAGAGTTCGCTCTCGTGAACGGACCGCGTTATTTTTAAACAAGGAGGCTACTTCTCGTTGCTGTGAAATTCAACAGACGAAATCTAAATACACGCCATATGAAATAAAACTTTCATCACAAACAGTTACATACAACGTTTGAATTAGGGATTCTCGACATATGATATTGAAATTTCAACCACCGCTGTGTAATTCAAAATATACACTGTAAAACGTAGACATAGGAAATTGAACTTTAAAGCACCACTGTATAATTCAACATATAATATCTAAAATCTCGATCTAGAAGATGGAACTTTAAGGACATGCAATTTGATCCAACAAGTGATATTGGATTTCTCGACATACGACATCGAAATTTCATCTGCAACTTTCTCATTGAACCAGCTTTTGTCCGCTACGGCGCCTCATAAATTTCCGCTATTTGATTGTACATTGTGACCAAAATAAATATTCCCGACTTTTTTTTAAGATTGCGTCAATTCAAGTATCCACTATTATTTTTTTTTTTTTTAAAAATATGTACTGCAATCTTTCTGCTAGAGACAGACAAGAAAGGAAGCCATCAACATGACGTAAACTGTTTCTCTTACTTGTACAGTTACTTTTATAGTCATGAAGGTAAATAATAAAACCCTTCATATGCATTGGTGCAGGACATGACAATTTCTGTCCAGGGTAAAAAGTTTGCGTTAGACACAAAGTTTTCCTATCATAAACTTAAGCATAATGAAAGATTCTTTCTCTCACATTTCTGCACGAAAATGAGAATCAGAGTTGAAATGGCGTATTGTGAATACTCGTGTAACTTTCACGCAGCAAAACACCCACTAATTTCAGTTATAATTGTCACTGTGCGGGAATGTTTGCCAATTTTCGTTAAAAATTGTCGCTGTTCGCGAATCTTTGTAAAAACCAGACAGTCGTTGGTAATAAGATTAATATATACAGATTCCTTGCAATTCGGCAGATACTTCGGTCACAGTCTTACTCAAGAAGTGTTGAAAATAAGGAAACAGAAGCAAAAACTTACCCTGAAATTATATGTCGGCTATCCCAATTATAACATACTATATCAGCCGTGTACAAGTAAGTTCACATCCTTGCATTTCCAGTGGAGTTAAGATTGACTACAGGAAACTATATATTAAGTGAGTGAGTGAACTCTTCACATCCCTGGTCAGTGTGTCCGCTAGAAAATGTAGTTCTGTACCTACTGCAGCTATTCATAGTCCTCTTTGCAACTTGATTAGGTCCTTCTTTTGAGCTTTTAATTTCATTCTTATTTATCAAATATATAAAGGATACACTTACGTTAAACAAGAAAGATTATTTAAATGTATAGCAGTACAAAATCAGAGCATGGTTAGATTGTTGAACACTGAACGCCCAGCAAATTCAGACACTAGCAAGTATATTGAAATGGCGGGGAATATAAACTAATCGATATGATGAAACAACAAGCGGTAACTGAAACATTTAAATTTATTTGCAGTTAATCTAAGTCAGTTTCATAGATGATATTTGATTGAAACGAGTGAATAACTGATAGTAAGCAAATTTTCTTTATAGTTTATGCTGAAACGTATCGGCTAGCAAGATGTACTGTGTAACAGACTGAAGAAGCAGATTTCTTAGTGGATCTCTCGCCATGTCAGCGGACTACCGTTTATGTTCTTCTGTATTTTGTAATTATTCACACAGAAAATTTAAAGAGTGACATAATTTTCCTTCCCAATTAAAAAAAGAAATGCAAATTAAGAAAAATAATAGTTCGAGCCTTGTTTGATTTGATCTCGAGTCATCTTAACGGGAAGCACCCATAAAGTTTTATTGGGGTGGGGGTAGGGGAGAGGGAGTGGCTAAATTAACTTCTTCCCTACGTAAGCATCTAAGAATAACATCAAATTTTATGCGTATAATGTTATCCGTGTCAATTGACGACCAGTGAAAGTTGATATTTTTTTCACTACTGTGAAATATCAAGATAGCTTCTCTCAGAAAACTCGGTAATTCGCTAGAGAGAGAGAGAGAGAGAGAGAGAGAGAGAGAGAGAGAGAGATCTGGGGTGGGGGAAAGCGGCATTCATATCTTTTAATATTTAAACGTTATCTGTTTGTATTAACGTATAATAGGTTTCAAAACAATCAGAAATATATTACAGTATGTGTGTGCCTACTAACCAAGAAGTCTTGACAGGTTATTACAACTTTGTATCATTGGTATTGTGAACACAGTATACAAATTCCAAATGGCAAGTGAACACCTGCCATAACGACGACCCAGGTTTTTGTAGGTTACTTGGTGAAAGCTCATGTTAGGCTTTATGCAGCAGCTCAAATTCTTTCTTCTCTCACTCGACGGATTTCCGCGTATCTTTGTCCCTTATGAGAGAGAGAGAGAGAGAGAGAGAGAGAGAGAGAAGGAAACCACTATATATATATATATATATATATATATATATATATATATATATATATATATATATATATA
>JAECUM010033395.1:0-41864 GCA_016617855.1 Megalonaias nervosa
GCATCAACATACTTTTGTTTGACCCCTCTTTACCCCCCAGTAGGATTTGATAGTCCCACAGTTTTACTGATTGTTGGTCATGGCATCATGGGGAACTACCAGGTCTGCTGTGGATATGATTTTACTGTTATATCCATGTGACCAGTCATGGTACCATCATTTTGAGAAACAACCCCTCATTTTGGCTATCAGCATATTTTAAATGTCTGATGAGTTCATACCTTCCATGTTATAATCTTTAAGGCTGATATAATTGCTTTGGTTGTCACATCTTCTGTGTCGATGGGGTTCCACATGTCAGTGACCTTAAACAAAATTCATATCTAGGCGTCTAGTCTCAATATTTCCTGCCTAATTAATCTTTCTTGCTATGTGACTGAGGATTCTGTTCAAAAGCAGGTATTGCTGCCTGTGAGGACTGAGATACTGGGGCATTATCAGGATCAGCAGGAAACACCTAACCAGTTTTGAGGCTCTATTAACACATTTTGTTTATACAATAGTCTTGCTGTTTCAGGATCCTTGCATGATGTCTGTGGATGTGAATAATTCCATTTTAGTTTATATATTAACTAACAGTTCTTTATTATGTATTGGCAGCAAAAAGCATAACAATTTTTTTTTTTTTCAACTAGGCCAGTGAAATAGATCACCACCATAGAGTAAAAGTGTTTATCTATAGTGGCTTGTAAAGGCAGATATGGACCAGGCTTATTTGAACCAAATTATGGGCTGATTCATGCCAAAAGTCAGGCTGATTCAGACCACATGAAATAATTTATTAACTGTTTTGGATTATGATAGTTAAGTTCTTTAAATGATAGTTCTTATTATTTCCCAGGAACAATACTGAGCAGTTCAGAACTGCAATTAAAAACAAAATATCAGTTTTAAGTGCAATAGTAATAATAATAATAATAAAGACTTTATTTAGATGTGAAAAACCAGGCTTGACACTAAATAATTAAGTGATTTTAACAATCAAAATATCAAAGTATCAAGCCTGGAACATATGTAAACATATAAACACATACAAAATATAAAATATCATCCTGCATGGAAAAATTCAACTGTCAAAATGATGCAAAAGAACAAAAAAGCAGGCAACATTTGTATTACTAGAACTGTTCAATTGTCTTTCATCCATTTGAGACATCAGTTATGAAAAGAAGAAATGCTAGGAGCCTGCCTTATGTCACTGGGAATGTTGTTCCAATTACCAGTGGACCAGTATATGGTAAACTTCTTTTAAACAATTCCTTCTTTGGCCTTGGTATAATGCAATTTTTACCTCTAACAGACCATAAATTTGGAGTACCATCAGCATCTCTCTGGTGAAAAATATTGCTTACATACACAGGAATGGCTTTTTTGGATACTTTATACATCAATCTGGCCTTTCTAAGAAATATTCTTTCATGCATTGTTAAAATCTTTATATTATTCATTGCATCCTGGAAAATGTCTATACACTGATCTAAAAATGATATGGCATGCCCTCTTTTGGAGTCTTAAAAGGTTTTGTTATGAGTCTATGCTTTTGAAATAAGTAACAGAAAAGAGTGAAGGCAACAAGCTTTGTAAAATTTAACAACTAATTTATTTCCCAAGAATAAAAAGTGAAAAATGTGAAAAAAGGAACTGACGGTTTTATGAATTAAATCCAAAAATAATCAAAACTTTAAAAATTATAAGTCCTAGTAATAAAATGTCCTAAATGAAACTGAGTTCAAGTCCTGATGAAATCCAAAATGGAAGGCAATGATGCCTGTTGTAACCTTCAAAGTGTAGAAGTGTCAACAGTTTCTTGTTGAATCACAGAAAATATTATTCCAATTTTGAATTCAATATAACTTCCAATAAATGTCTTTATCCAAGAATTCTGTAGAAGCACTTATGTATCTCCAGGGAAAATAATCACTTGAAATTCAATAATTTGGAGAAAATAAAAAAACTCAGCCCAACCTGGACACAACATAAAACAACTTGACATCTCAAGTGTTAAGGCATGACTGACTGAATTCTTATCATAGCATCAGTTATAAGACTAACTAAAACACAAAACAGATTCCCAGATGGGGGTCAATCTTCTAAAAGAAATAAAAGTTTGTAATAATAGACACATTTTGTATCACGTAGTCCAGGTATGGCCTTGACTTAAAAAGTTGTTTACCAAAACTGTCACTGATTTTAAAAATGAGGTCAGCAACTTGATACAGTGTTTCTATTATTAGTTGTTTAGCAACTAAAAAAAGTCAGATCAAACAGAACTGAACTCAAATTCTGGACAAAATCAAGTCCAGTAAACAATATTGCATTACAACAACATGTAATGCATTAAAAAACAGTTTAAAACTAACAAACAAACAATTAATTTAAATATACATAACTTTCCGCCATAAAAGAAAAAGAAAAATTTATATAATAAAGCTTTCTTTTATCCAATTATACATGAGGTTTATAAAAAAATAACATCAGAAGGAATCTTATGAATGATATAAAGTATATATGAAATAATATATTTCTAAACACATGAAAGTGCATCTGCTATTAAATTGTCTTTTCCCTTGATGTGCCTGATGTCAATATCATATTCCTGTAATAACAAATACCACCTTAATAATCTCTTATTTTTATTTTTCATCTTGCCAATGAAAGTAAGAGGGTTGTGATCACTAAACACAATAATCAAAGAAGGAGCTGAACTAATGTAAACTTCAAAATGTTGTATTGCCAACATCAAAGCCAAACATTCCTTCTCGATTGTTGAATAATTTCTTTGGTGCTTATTTAATTTCTTAGAAAAATAGCACACTGGATGATCAACACCATTTTTATCTTCTTGAATCAATACTGCTCCAACCCCAACATCACTTGCATGAACAGACAGCTTAAATGACTGACTGAAATTTGGAGCTGTAAGAACTAGTGCACTCTTAAGTATGGCCTTTAATGTATCAAAAGCCTGCTGACATTTTTCAGTCCAATGAAACTTAGTTTTCTTGACCAATAAATTTGTCAGGGTTCAGCAATTATGGAAAAATTGAAACAAAATTTCAATAGTATCCAGCCATACCTAAAAATCGAATCAGTTGCTTTTTAGTAACAGGCACAGGGAATTCAGAGATAGCCTTGACCTTAGCATCTATAGATTTAACTTGTCCATGTCCCATGATATGTCCTAGAAATGTTACACAAGCATGGCAAAACTCAGTTTTGGATAAATTAATTTTCAAACTTGCATCAGTGAGTCTGTCAATGAATTTCCTAACTGTTCTAAATGTTCTTTCCAGGTGTCATTTTAAATGATGACATCACCGATGTAAGCATCACAATTATCTAGACCAGAGGTAATCATGTTCATTAAATAATTGAAGGATACTTGGCAAACCCTTCATCCCAAATGGCATCACTTTATATTGATAAAATCCATCTGAGTCACAAATGCCAAAATTTCCTTTGCCCTTTCCATCAGTGGAATTTGCCAAAATCCTTTCAGAAGGTCAAATTTGGTGACATACTTTGCATTTCCAATTTTATCAATGCAGTCATCAATTCTGTGTAATGGAAATGAATCTGTTTTAGTCACACTGTTCATCTTCCTATAATCAGTGCACATGTGGAAAGTTTTATCTGGTTTCAGAACAAGAATACATGGTGAACTCCAGTCACTTTTACTCGGTTCTATGAAATCATTTTCCAGCAAATACTGAATTTCTTTTTTCAAGTATTCCTGTTTGAGATGGTTCATCCTGTATGGGTGTTGTTTTACAGGTTTAGAATTTACAATTTTAATGTCATGGTAAATTTTGTTTGTTCTTGTAGGAACATCTGGAAATAAGTGCTCATATTCATGTAATAACTGTTTAAGTTCATTCCTTTCTTGTTGTTGCAAATGTGAAAGTTTCTGGTCCAGATTATTCATAATTTCTGAATTCTGAAGATCTGTCACTCCAAAATCAAGAGTCCAATTGCATTCCTTCACTTAAATCCTCAGTGAGTGGGACAGGTACAACTAAATTAATTGCATGATTAACCTGGCTATATCCCTCAATATACCCCTTTAACATGTTTATGTGGCAAAGTTGTTTCTGTTTTTGCCTCCCAGGAGTATTTATGATGTAATTTAAATCATTTAATTTCTTTTCAACTGTATAGGAACCACAACACTTCGCCTGAAGAGGATTTTGTGGTATGGGCAAGAGAGCCAGAACTCAATCACCAGGCTGAAAACTCCTTTCCTTTGTATTTTTATCCAACCTTAATTTCATTTTTGACTGAGTAGAGTGCATATTAGCTCTTGTAACCTCACAAGCCTTTGACAACTTGTACTTAAAACTGGAAACATAATCGAGAAGACTGATTTCAGTATCTTCATTTGAAAGAAGTTTCTCTTTCAACAACTTCAATGGTCCATACACAGTGTGTCCAAAAACTAGTTCAAAGGGACTGAATCCTAAAAATTCTTGAACTGATTCCCTTACAGCAAACAAAAGTAAATGAATGCCTTCATCCCAATCTTCACCCGTATCAAAACTATATGACCAAATCATATTTTTCAAGGTTTGATGAAATCTTTCTAAAGCCACTTGGCTCTCAGGGTGAAAGGCACAAAAACTGAATTGCTGGATGCCTAATTCAAGCATAATTAGCTGGAAAATTCCAGACACAAAATTTGACCCTTGATCAGACTGGGCAGATTTGGGAAGGCCAAATTGAGTAAAGAAAACTTTATCAAAGCTTTTACTATTGTTTTAGTTTTAATATTCCTCAAAGGAATTGCATCTGGGAACCTTGTTGACGCACACATTATGGTCAACAAGTATTGGTTGCCTGACTTGGTCTTAGGTAAGGGACCAACACAATCTACCATTATTCTGCTAAATGGTTTGTCAAATGCAGGAATGGGTTGCAGATGAGCCTTAGGTCATCTTCTGATTGGGTTTTTCTACAATTTGACAAGTATGACAAGATCTGCAACATTTACAAACATCACTTTTGATTTTTGGCCAACAGAAGTGATTCAAGATCTTGTGATAAGTCTTATTAATCCCTAAATGACCAGCCAAAGGAGTTTCATGGGCCAGACTAACAATTTCCTGTCTGTATGGTTTTGGAACTACAATTGGATAGTTTACTGACCACTCATCACCAGCAGGTATCTCAGGAGGTCTCCATTTTCTCATAAGAATCCCATTTTTAATGAAATAACAGACTGGTACTTCAGTGGCTTCAGTTTCACTAATGGCCCTTTAAAACAAATAGGAGATCTCAGGATCTTTTTCCTGTTTGACGACAAGTGGTTGTTGTTTGTCACCCTGATTAGAAAAAAGAGAATGAATAGTTAAAAGAGGATCACTGTGATCAATACCTTTTTACTGATCCAAACAAGGAGTGAAAGTGACATCATCAAAAGCCTGACCAATACATGTGTCAGCTAAAGGAATACTTTCCTGAGCAACATCATACTCAAGAGCTTTCTTTGCCATAGCTCTAGTAACTGCACAAGCTAGGCATAAATCAGGGAATTCTTTTTCAATAGGATTGACTTTCTGATCCAAACAAGGCTTGTCAGTTACAAGTGGATTAACCACAACCTTATCTCCAGTTAGGTCATTGCCTAGTAATAAATGAATGCCCTCAATGGGTAAAAAAGACACTTTTCCAACTGTCATGGGTCATAAGACTAAGTCTGATGATAAATTTACACAATGGAGAGGAACATTAACAGAGCCGCACTCTACTCCCTGAATAAGAACACTCTCATTAGAAGAAGACTTCTCAGAAAAAGGCAAAGTACCTGATAATAAAAGACTCTGAGAAGCTCCTGTGTCACTTAAAATTTTAATTGGGATGGGATTGGCTGAATCACCCAAGACTGATATAGAACCCTTCAACATGAATGGTTCATAATTCTCCATAATAAAATCAGACTGGGGTTTATTAGACCCAACAAATATACTGCTTTCAACACATGACCATGACCTTGACCTCTTAGAAATAAAAGTATTTGGAATAGGTCTCTCTTGATTCTGATGATTATATTTCAATTTGAAGCAATCAAAAATAATGTGTCCTTTCTTCTTGCAATAAGTACACATAGAAAGAGAAGGATTTCTGATCATTCTTATCAGAAGCTTGATTTCTAAAAGTTGTGCCAGATTGAAATTTAGAAGGGCTTGTATTAGGCTGAACTACTTTTCTACCAGACGACAGCTGAGTGGAAGACTTGCCTACAAAAGAAATTTTATGAGCTAAGGAATACTCGTCAGCAGTACAAGCAGCATTTTCCAAGGTTTTGACCTTATGCTCATCCAGATAAGTCTTAATGTCACTATGGACACAGTTCTTGAACTCTTCAAGTAATATAAGTTGTCTAAGATTTTCATAATCTTGATCAACTTTCTTGGCTAAGTACCATCTATCATATAACTGGTCTTTTCCTCTTGCAAATTCAACATGAGTTTGTCCAGCTTCTTTTTTTATAGTTCCTGAATATTTGCTGATAAGCATCAGGGACCAACTCATAACCCTTTAAAATACATTCCTTAACCAGATCATAGTCGCCACTTTGCTGTACTGACAGGGATGCATAGATATCTTGAGCTTTGCCAAAAAGTGCACACTGTAACAATTGAGTCCAATTTCAAATTTTCAGCAATTTTTTCAAAATAAGGAAAATATTTGTCTACTTCTTTTTCTCTAAAATGGGGCACTAACCTAAAATTCTTAGTAACATCAAAACTTGAATTTTAATGCGAAGTGGGAACACACATTTCACTTGCCAGCTCTATTTCTCTTATCTAAGATGATATTCCATCTCTTCCATCTCATTTTGCATTTGCATTTGTTTCTCTTCTTTCTGTAACTGCATTTGTTCTTTCTGTAATTGCATTTGTCTCTTTCTCTGATTGTAACTGCATTTGTTTCTCTTCTTTCTGATGCTTAATATTTCTTAACTCTAATTCCATCTTGTATTTTAAATTTTTATTTGTATTCGATTTTTATGTCAGAGTCTGATACAGACTTACTGATTGAAACCAAAACACTTTTATCCAAAACACTCTTTTCCACCCAATACTGGACCAAAATGTTTTTTATTTCTTGATTCATTAAAGAAGCTTTTGCTGCAGAAAGATCATATTTTCTGGGAAGCTAAAGCAATTCATCTTTTTTCAAACAGTCCAACTGCTCCTGGGTAGGATTTGAAAGAAAGATCTCCACATTTGATGACATTGTAAAAAAAGCCTGTTGATTTCACTAATCAAGTGAAATAATGTAAGATTACCTATCTTGCATTAACATTAGTGAAATATTTTGAAAGCAGCTCATTCACCTTGGTACCAAGCTGAAATAGTTTATTTTATTCTATTGACAAAAAATACAATTATTAACAGTGAACAAATCCTGAAAACAAGGTATGTGCAGTATGATATGTGTGTGTGTGTGTGTGTGTAAATCCTGGTATGAGTATATTAATACTTTTTTGTTAGATTTATGTAGAACTTACCTTTGTCTTCAATTTTGTACAAGTAACTCATAGTGCAATTAACACTTATATACTAAAAAATTAAACTGGGTTTATCAATTAATTTGGTATCAAAAGTCAGTTATTATGCACCAAATTCTGGCAATTTTGTGAACTTCATTTTAATTAAAATGAATATGATAACACAACCAAAATGGTGGTGTTATCTTTGTTGAAAGATTTTGAGAAAGACAATGAAAGTGTATCTTCCCCATGTTTAGAGGAATGACTGATCAATGCTGCTATAATTGGCTCACGATATTATCACTAGAATGAATCACAGAGAACATTAGCAGGGGTTTGGATAGTCCTGACATTCATGTCTCAGAGATGGCTTTTCTTTAATTCGCCCTCTGAGAACATCTTCAAAAGGTAGTGACAGAACCAAGTTAACTTTGCCATTTCGTGCACAACCACAGGCTGTGATGTCAGAGCCCATAATCATCTGTTATTGACCAACTTGCAAAGCACCTACTGATTCCATGTCCTCCACCAGAAAAGAGAGATCCTTCTATTCATGAAGTGTCCATGGCCTGACTAAACAGGCTGGAAAGCAAATGACACAGATATCAGTGGGGAGAACCATGCCTGCCTATGTAAGGCATGTAATATACAGTGCCTAATTGACAGCATCCTGATGAACGTCTGAGTCATTCTGGGCACAGAAATACAGATGCAAATATATTCATCAACTTCAACATGAATCTCAGCCCACAGCTCTTCTTAATTCCTATCTTTATCACAGAGGTAGATGCTTGAGTGCAGTCTCATTTGAGTCTAGCGCAGCTAATTTGCTTGAGTGTTTGACCTTTCTCCTCTAAGTCTTTGAAGAATAACAGCCAATACCAGGACCTCACATGAAGGAAGACCACAGTGTTGAATGACTGTCCTTACATCTTTTGTTTCAGCCTTGTGAGTCTCTGAAGGTCATTATTCTGCTCTTCAAAGATGCCACTACAAGTGCGTCCTTTACTAGAGATATGGAAAACTTTGACAGTACCCTTATCAATGAGGTGATGGTGGTCATAGAGGACATGCCGAAGCAGATCTTCGGTCAAAGTCAGGTATGCTACCAGCAGTGGGAAGAGACCCTTCAAGTGATGGTTTGGGATGGCTGCAGGCTGTGGCACCATCACAAGTACTGGTGACAGAACCAAAGAAGACTGAGTAAACAACCTAGAAAAAGGATCTTCTTAGAGTTGCAGCTGGAAAAAGAACAAACACAATGGAAGACTCTCTTACTGGCTAAGTCAGACTAATCTAAATTGTCTTTTCAGCACTGTAGTCATGTTGGGTGGCCTAGTGTATGTATCTAACTCAAGCCTAAACAACCAGTGGTCCATTCTACTCCTGCTGCTCCATCCTTATCATGTTGTCAACTGCCCACCCCAACCCCTTATATATGGAGTAGCCATCATATTAGAATTGTCAGAATTCAGTGAAATAATAATGGCAACTTCCACTATCATGAGGGACAATGCCTGCCAGGTCCAAGATCAGGTGCTCGATGCCGACTGACAATACATTTCAGATGAAGCCACCAGATCTGGGACACATTGATTTCAAGGATGTGACCAAGGCTGTCATTATCACCATGCTAAACCTGTGGACTCAAGGGATGTTAATTAAACAGGGCATCCCCCTAACTTATGTCATCACAGCTGCTGCAGTGGGTATGATGTTTGGAGGTGTGATTGTCAATGCCCTCACCATCTCTGGCTCTGAGTATGTGTTTTCCTAGATATATCAAAAACCTTTGGATGACGAGTGTATCTGACATGATAATGCCCAGAAGGCCTTACAGAAAGTGAAAGTGGTATATGCACCAATGAATTGAACACTATATCTCAGTGTAAACAGAGGACAAACTGTCACTCCTGAGAAGGCCCCAGACAATGTATCACTGACATGACTGAGGGGACAGGTTGGTGTGGTGTAAAACTTTTCAGACATTTGTACCCTGTCCCCTATGAAACAAAAATATGAATATATGTTTATTCTTGGCATGCGGGCCATAATTGGAGTCTTTGCCAACAGATATTTATAAGTCAGAACACAAATGGGACTTTATTACTCACGGAAAAGAAGATTATCAGCAATCTACAATGGTCACTATGGTAACTGACGTAAAGAAACTCATGGCCACAGCTTCAGTGTTATGGGACATGATTACAAAAACAAGCTGTGTGTCAAATTTATCTTCCAGCTCTAAGAAAATAGTATTAGGTCTCAGTTTTGTGTGCCTGCACCCAATGAGATGCTTCTGGCAAGTGTCTTATATTTACCTAATGATAAGGTAGGAAAAAGATGTATAAATATGCCCTGACCATAGTAGATAGCCTGAGTCACTATAAGCAGGCATCCCCCATGCACAGCAAAGAATTGTCTAAAGTTGTGAGCACATTCCTATAAAGATAGGTCCACCCCAGCAGCCCAATTTGCTGCAGGTTGACCCAACTAGTGTGTGTATGGGAGAGATGTCTCAGCTGTTGGCTAAACATTGATTTGCATGAGGCAGGTCTTTACTGGGCACAAAGTATAATAGAGTGCTTTACCAGCAAATTAACAGAATTTTTTTTCGGGCATTAGTATCCTCAGGAAACAACACACCACTGAATGGGTCAAGAGGTTGCCTGCCATTTTAGAGGCCCTCATTGTAGAGTTATCATGTTCTACAGGTAAAGCCAAAGAATACAATCAATTATATCCATGTAGCTCAGACCCTGGTGTAAGAGGACTGTGGGAAGGAGCTGCCCCTACCTCTGTTGGCCCAGATAAAATGTCAGTAAGCATTCAGAGAGTTGGCAATCTATTTTTTTGTGTGGTTTTAACACTATTTTTCTGTGCGCAATAAGCTATATACATGGTGGTCAGTATATTTGGTGGAGGAAGAACCTGGAAAACCAACTGGAAGAACCACCAATCCATGGAATGCTCCTGTCAAGCTATCTTATATACTCACAATGCATAAGCCGACACTTGAACCCATGCAGACTGAGGTGATAGGTGAGTGATCTGTAAAGACAAGTGCCTTAGACCACTCTGCCACCGGGGCCACTTGAGCTGGAGAGTAGTGGGTGTCATGCCACTGATTCTCTGTGTTTTCTGGATATCTACTATTCATGACCAATGGGAAATCCCTGGACAGCACCTTCTATATCATCCTCAAAATCTGCCAGACAGTGTGGATGATCAGTCACCTTGCTGGTGGTTTCTGCAAGAAGAGCTGCAGGTCATGCTGGATGAACTACCATCCAAGGGTATTAATTTATAGCCAAAGGACAGTTAAGTCACATTGGAGGTCTCTCGTAAATGCCATTTTTTGAGTACCCACCCTATGAGTTTGTTCACTGTGGGATACTGGGATCCCTACAGAGTATGTAGTTTGGATGCATAGAACAAACCTGCTTTAAAAGCATCCACATTCTGCTGATAAAAACATAGCTGAGATGGACAGAGTTTTTGGGAAAATCATGCACAGGATAATTTCATCTGGCAGTCTCATCTATCCTCAAGCTACATCAGAAGTCAAGGAGAATTGCAGAGGCAGCACATTAAGTGCAAACAGCATTAATCTTGGAACTGCAGCATGTCCTCCGTTAATCAAGCAACCCCAAGCAGTATCTCCTGTTCAGTGTGCCAAAGACAGTTCAGAGCACAAATTGTTCTGATCAGCCATTCATGTACTCACAGAGACCAAATCAGTTAGTGATGTTACTCAAAGAACAAACAGAAATAAATATTATTTGTTACAATAACCACCTGAAAGAGATATTGTATTCTTGGCTCTCTCTCCACTGACACTGAGTGGACAACATGCAAAAGATTCGATGTAAAATATTGCCATTTTAGTGAAATTGTCAAATTTCTAATTTTTTTTAATCAAACTTTATAAGTGCAGACATAACTTGAAGACACATCAGATATGTAACTGACATTTTTACAAACACTTTATCACTGTCCACATCAGTGGGGGGATGTGTGTGTGTGTGTGTGTGTGTGTGTGTGTGTGATAAAAGCAATGATATGTGATGGCAAAACATAAAAATATCCTCTGGTATCCTTTATAAACACAAGTCCTTCATATCAATTTTCAATATTTAAACTGCACCTGTTGCGTACTTACTTTCCATCTCATCCAGGAACAGTTCTCCATACAGCTGCCAATAGGGCATATAGACAACACTTTTCAGCAGATACCAGCTTGGCTCAGAGTTGGGGAACAGGTTTGCTTGGTAAACTATCCCAAAACTCAGCAGAAATATTGCAAAAATCACCATAAAGAACATGAGATCCACTATCTGCAATAAAGAAGATAAGACTGGTTCACTATTCTTTGTCATAGAGGAATTGTTACCAAGCAGGAGCTCATAAGATAACCCAACTGTGACAAGAGGCAATATTTTGATGCAGTTAAGAAAACAACCTAGAAAGTAGGGTACAATGGCCCAGTTTTAAAAGGCAAAAATGTTCATACCTTAATGCATCCAAATTGCATGCGTGGAGGCAATTTCCATAATACATAATGGTAATAAAGATCGGAGATGATTTTTATGCAACACTGAATCAAACCTGGAAGATAAGTCATGTAAGGAATGTATAGAAATTCCCAAATAGTATTGTTACGAATTTAATGATATTAAAAACATGTTTTGATTTTTCATGACAAAAGAGTTCTAAATTTTAATTTTGCTTTCTTTACAAAATGATTGTATCTGTATTTGTCACAAATGATTTTGATTATTACAAATATAATTATATTAAGGAACCTTTAATCACATATATCACACATGTCAATGTTGTATGCCATCATGACTGCAGAATAGGATGTTGTAAAATATATTCTGGCCAGATCCAACTTTTGCAGTTAAAACAGAAGTATAAAAAGTCATATTTTAGTTATTTCCTCACAAATGTTAATGTGTTAAGTACATGTATTCCTTTATTGATCTGAGAATCAGTCAAAGATTTTCAGCAGAGTAGATGTTTTCTGTTTCAAAGTTACTTACTTTCTCTAGTCCACAAAATATTTTCTCATTTATTAAGTCAGTGTTTTATGTTTATTCACTCGACTCTAATATCTTGCCCATCTGTAGGCGTCCCACTCAAAGTTTTCCTGCATATTATATCAATATTGTAGCTAGCAAAGAGTGGATTTCAGTGTCAGCAAGCTCTGTAATGTTAATGCAACATCTGTTCTAGTGTGTCAGTTGTAGTGAAAGTTTAATCATCCTGCTTTAGTTATAGTTTTTGGATGACAACTTGTACAACAGTTAATGTTGGATGACAACTTGTACAACAGCTATTGTACACATAGCAAATTCATCTTCTATATGGTACAGATGATTTAATACACCAAGTTTCTGTCTTTAAAATCCATTGGATGGTGACATAGAGGCTTAATTTGATGCAGTCTTTGCTACTCTCAATAGCTCAATCGGGGGTTTGAAGGTAATGAAATTATCATTAGTGTTCATCACTATACTGACTAGAGACTGGACAGTACTGGTATTAAAACTTCTGCTGGATTCTCTGAGCAAATTCTGATCAGAACCAAGTTATTCTGGACAACCATAACATTAGCATTGTCAAAATTTTGTCCAAAGGAGTCTGATCACGAGATATGGAAAAATTAATATACATCACATTTGGGACTGATGATTACACTGGGTAAATGGGGGTCATTATATTTTCAAGTTTAATTCTGACTTTACTGTTAATGCAGCAGTAATAAATGCCTCTGCATAGGGGTATTAACGTTTTATCAACACAAACCAACTGTACAAACATGAGCATGTGCTTATAATCAGTCTATTTCATTGCTAAAATCACCCTGAAAAGCATAGGTCAATTAATAGTTTATACTTTAATTACATTAAAACATAAAATAATACTAAAGAAAACTAATCTAAATGTTTAATTCAGTCCAATATGTTATCTACAGTTGGTGCTCCTATTTTTAAAGCAATTCTTACAAAGAGGAATGACATGTCGATATGCTGTTTGCAGTATCTGCAAAGAATTAAACACCCCCCCTTTTGCTTGCATGCTGCACAAAGTAAATCTCTGTCAACCATACACATTTTTAACTACTGGCAGTAGTTAAAAAAATACTGCCCAAGAAATACTACAAGTTTAAGAATGCTTGAATATCAGAATTTATGTGTGTGCAGGTGTGTAGCAAAGGTCCTGAATTTGTACTGAGTGTCTGAAAGATATGTATCTTTGGTATTTTAGAATGTTTTTGAAGAGTTCATGCACATAAATTAAGCTCAATCGCTAGATAAAATATACCAGTTAACAATCTATATAGCTGATTTTAAGATAAATTATTCATAAAAGCATAAATGTAACATGTATATTTTTTCATTATTTATTTCAAGTCTAAAAATTTCTTTCTTAATTATTATCTACAGTGGTGAAACCCACCAGCAGGGTTTTGGATCTGAGCCATGCAAAGAATTACACACTTGAGGATAAGACTCAGGAATACATTTTAAGTCCAAGCCAGGAACTTCCTCCCTGCCAGTATGAAGTGGAAGTAGAGTGGTAGCTGCTGAATGCCCTGGGAAGGTAGTTTGCTGTGCTGCTGTTATAGGTCCCATCAGGTCAAACTGAGCTCTTTGGGATGAAAGAGCACTGAGGTAAAAGCTTGAGTCCCTACTCTCCATCTCACAGCTTGGATAATGTCAATTAAGGAGCAGTTGTACTCGAATGCTATGTTAGTGGCTACTGCCCCATCCTTGTGAGCCAATATGTGCATGAATTGTTCAAGAATATGACATACTTAAAACATGGATTAATTGTTGCTCACATCACCCAAGAAAATCCAAAATCTTTCTGAAGCAATATACCACAGTGCAATTGTCAGATAGAATGATCTCACCCTTTCGAGACAGAGTCTGTTGCTTCAACTGCATTGCATTTACTATGCCCTTTGTTTCCAAGATTCTTGATGTGCAATAGAATGCTACAACCTGCAGCCTGATCTCCCAAAATAAGAGCAATTAAGAGGTGGGCACCGCAGCTTGCTGTGCTGGAAATCATGTAGTCCATAATTCCACAAGGCTAAACCTGCAAGGGAACACGTACCATAAGCCAAAAGGAGGTAATCATATTTGCTGAGATAGAATTACATTTATCTCAAAACCAGGACCATTTTATGCAGCGGGCAGGGCAAAGCTTGTTGCCAATGGGACAAAAGAATCATCTGCAATGGTCTCATGAACAGGTGGCTCAGGATAATGAAATCTACTGCTGTATTGAGACCCAACTGAGAAAGAAATTCTGAGCTGAGATGAAATTGTTAGTGAGGGTCAAAACACTGTCTTGATGCATTTTATGGCATTTTCCTGAGAGAGACAAAACCCCGTTCATATGTATTTTGAACTCCATACCAAAATGGGCAAAATGTTGAGGTGGGATAATATTGGATTTGAACTCACTGATAATGAATACAGCCAAGGTCGAACAGGTGGGAGACAAGGATATTCAGGTCTTGACTCAAAACACAGTTCATCTGGTGCTTTTGCAGTATGTCATCCAGATACTGAACAGTCACAGACATGGAGTTCTAGGAGTTGATGCCAACACTAAATGAAAGTGCCCTGAACTAGTATAACATACAACTGAAAGTGAACCTCAGGAATTCCTGAAGGATTTGTGTAATGGAACATGCAAGTAGACATCCTGATGACCTAACTGAGTGCAATATCTCCCTCCTGAATGACATTAGAATTAGTCTCAGTATCTCCATTCTGAACCATTATAGTGTCTGGATGAAAAGGCTATGAGAGCTCAAGTCTATGACTTGCAAAGGATGTGATGTCATTTGCCTTTGCACTGGCACCAAGAATGGTCTCAAGTAAAACTCCACTGAACTTGTTGCCAATTTCTTGCTGTGGAACACTTTCACTAATTTTTTTTTGTGTGTGTGTGTGGTGATATCTGTAGTAAATGGAACCCTTGACAAGAGGGAAGGGGAACTGTACATGGTCTGGGAACTGTACATGGTCTGGAAGCCCTCCAAGACTATACACAGGATCCATGAATCATAAGAGCAGAGTCTTTTCTTCATGACAAAGTGTCTGAGATTGCCTCACCCCAAATAATGATATTAGAAAAGGATGGCATGAGCATAGCATCTTTTCTTACAGGACGAGGAATGAGGATGTCATGGAGAGAAAAATATGGGACAAAACTCAAACTTCATACTCTCTTGTCATTATCTGCCCTTGGAAACCATGGTTTTGACCAAGAATATGACTTGTATGACTGTTTTCCATTGGTAGTGTGAACTTCCTTCATGTGACAATTGAAGTTCTAGTGCACCTGGTTTGATAATTATTTGTCTCCTTGGTAGTGTGTTTGTGGACTTTCTCCACATGACCATTGAAGACTGCACCTGGTATGATACAGATTTGTCTCCTTGGTAGTCTATTTGTGGACTTCTCCACATAACCACTGAAGTACTAGTGCACCTGGTTTGAAACAGATGGCTGCCTATGAATAAAGTACAGCCTTATGATGTTCTTTAAGGATGGCAGGAGTGGAGAGAAACATGTTTCTTTCCATCAAATGTAGGTTAACTTGTTCTGTTATAGCATTAGCACAACTTGTTGTGCCACAATGTTCAGGACATGTTTCATCCATGAGACTGATTCCCATGATGTATGACCAATGGATATATCAGTAGATGAGGGAAGTCTGTGTTAAGTCTGTGTTTGAATACAGCCATGTATAATAAGTTGAACATGCAGCCTAATTTGCAATGACATTTCTGACCAGCTGTTGTGTGTCAGTGAAGGGTTTCCTATCATTACATACTAACGAGGGTCCTGACATTGTAAGACCTGCCATAAATTCTGTTGACTACTGGGAACTTAGTATGAAATAGAGACATGCATTTTAAAGTAAGCATGGTAATAACTGGATGGAAGTCACTGCTACAAAACACTGGAGCACTAAAACTGCCTCTCTACATGAAGTATCACATTTCTGTTTTTGTTTTTTTTGCACGAGAAACTATAATTACATCAAAAACAATTTACAATTATATTGGAGTATTGGCTGTGTATGAAAAATAAAGGGTTTGCATCCAAACAAGGTCAATGTGACAGATGAGATTTGCTGACCTAACAGCACTAACATAAAAAATAAAAGCACATTTTTTCCTCATTTTATTCTCTAATTAAAATGACTGACCAAAGAATATATTTTTCTTGGTATTAGTGAATCTGCATGTGTATGTGTGCATGACAGAAAGGTAAAACATGATTTAGGTGCATTCAGATCATATTTCTTTGAATAGACGTTATGATGTTTGATGTTGGCAAACCTATTAATAAAATGGTCCAAGTCATGGGGACTCTTATTATTATTTGCAACTTTAATACCAATAAATAATACAGGTATTATATGTTGTAAATGTATTATTTATGGGTAAATTGTAAGCAATAATACAAGTCCCAGCTATTGCCCAAGTTATATGAAACTTGTATTCTCACAGCAACAGTAATCTCATTATCAAAATTACAATAAAAATGAACTCAGACTTTTGTTCTTATTAGTGAATGGGTGTGTGTTAGAGAGAAAGGGATAAAATGACTGTATTAGTGAGTAAGAGCATATATATAATTAGAATGATGTCTATTTATGGCTGTTGCAGACAAAGAGAGAGGGAGGTTAGGGGTGATTGTGCTCTTTATGTTGAGTTACCAGTTGATTGAGATCTACTTAATGTACATACATACAAGGGCACTACCTTATCCATTGTCAATAAACACCAATGAATAAATAGTTTATAATATTTTGTGTATCACCCGAGATATTTTGCAATTGAATTTTCTATGAATTTGTCTAAAATTCAAGTTTTATTGTTATAACTTACTTTTTTATTATTCTCAATAAAACCAGAACTGTAGTACCTGAATACTACAGTGTTTCACATTGTAGACAAATATTAGTGATTCCTCCTGTGTGTCATGCTAGGTAAGCATCATTTTGAGTTCAGGAAAAAATTGCATATATCAGCAACTGCATTCACATCATATGTGGACTGAAAACATAGACAAATAAGAGGAAGGTCCTGTAAGTGATTACCAATCTGGCCAACCCTCAGTATTCCGAATTTAATAATTCCCATGAACATATGCCCAGGGCATTTTTATGCAGTAGATGATGTGTGTTGGTTTCTTTGAAATGTACTCCAGTATCAAAATTATATCTGTTTTGAAGTTATTTCCCTTATAAACTGAAAAGTCTACATGTTCACTATTAATTGAAGATTTTATTTCAATTGAAGAGTGATGCAACGTATTCATCATATCGATAGATTAGTCAAGTTCTTACTCTGAATTTGTCCAAATGAAGAAAATATCATCAATAAATCTAGCATAATAGAATGATAATTTCAGACCTCTAGTAAATATTTCTTTGTCCCCTTTCAGCTCATAAATAGTTGTATAAGACAGAGCAAAATTGTTTACCTACAGTCATGCCCTTTTTCTGCATATAAATCTTTCTACTGGCACAAGAATAGTTGGTAAAAGATAAAAATATCCTGGACTTGAATTCTTGAGTCAGGTTGTTTCATCCTTTAATGCTCAAAAATATATTGGGTGTAGGGGTGGGAGATAATTGCAAAATTATGTTGCCTCCCCATCTCTGCAGATGCAATAGATAGATAGATAGATAGACAGATAGATAGATAGATAGATAACAAACAATAAAAATCTTTTCATGATGCAATGGAGCTAAAAGGTCATGTTGGTCAGGAAATAATGACACACAAAACAATAATTGCCAAGCAACAGTGCAGAACTGGTAACATTCCAGATGCATAAATGGAAGATGAGAATACAATGGTAAGAACACAACAAAGGAGAGACTAATGTATTTGTGATTGTATGGTCCCAGCAATTTTATTATTGCTGGTTAACCATAATTCCAGAAAATTATATAAATAAAAAGTATTTTTTAAAAATTTTATTTCTTTATATATGTAATGAGAGGGTTTGGGGTGATTCATGGGTCTGGGTGGTTTGGGATGTTTCCATCAACCGTCTTGCTATCTGTCAAACATTGAAATGTAATTCTTGGATTTTTTTCCTCCATTTCACATGTAGGTAATAATATCTCCCATCACAAGATATATATTAAAATCAACATGTGATGTGCAATAAAAGTAACTGTGTCCCTTCCTGCTTCTATTCACAAGAATCTGAATATTCCTTTTATTCTTCTGTACTGATTATTAGCACTTTTTAAGAGGTTTATTTGCCTTTCAACTTCAACATGTATCACTTGCAGGAGGCCATTTCTTTTACAACTCTATAATGAACAGTTTGATCGTGCAGACACTTTGCATGAAAAAATATGTGCAGTTTAAAGCATCTGAGGTACTACTGGAAAGTTAGAATGGTTACCTGACTAACTCTACTAAAACTAATATGAAATCCAGATCCCTATCAAACATGGATGAACCAATTATCCAGATTTTACTGCAACAATCATATTTCCATAGTTTTTCCTTTTATTCCTTAAGTCTATATTTAAGGGTCATTTTCGTAAGACTTAGGCAACATCATAAGGGTTGGCAGGTCTGCCATAGGGCAGGTATGAAATTTATGACACTAACATCTATATTGCATGGTTATATTAGACCAATAGGAAGCTCATCTTGGAAAAGTTGAGCAAGCAATAGATATAGAAATACAGACAAAGCATACTTCCTGTGTGAAGTGATCCTCAGAATCAGCTCTCAAAATGAATAAAAAAGCACAAATTAAAACAGCATTTCATGGTTTCTAAAAAGGCATGCTACCTAGCACAAGCAGAAGTAGTAACTGAAGTATGAGCAAGATTCAGCACCAACCCCTTTATCAAAAGGAAAATCACTCCAGTCTTACCAAGCAGGCGACTATTACCCTTCTCACTGCTAAACAATAGATTGGGAGACTGGATTGTGAGTAGTGATCACAATCTTAAAGTAATATGATCAGGTTAACTTATTTGAAGAAATAAAATGACAAATGTTTATTTTAACTATGTCAATCCCCAAGCTTTCTTTGTGATATTGTCTAGCAATCTGAGTATATCACATAGGCAAATGTATGCCTCATCTTTCAATTCTTTCAGGCAATGCATATACATGTACAGGGTTTGTTTACATGCATGACATCACAGGGACTTGAGTTTCTAGTAAAGCCTGAAATTATTTGGGGAGTCATGAACTACTTGTAAAATAATCTTGCATAATTTCGACACTGTATTTCATAAAATATATAAAAATTTAAAGGCTCAAATATATATCATATAGCTAGTCAAAGTGTATATTTTACATTCTTTACATCAAAGATCAGCCTAACTTTTTCCTTATAAGTCTAGGGTAAAATAAAAATATGTCTGACCATTCCATATCATGTACAGTTTAATTTGATCAAAGTATTAAGTAACCACATTCATTCTAGGATTCCAGACATCCACCTTTTTCTATAGAAATGAACCTATATAAAGCATTCAATTGTTTTAGAGGCCACCTTGACCTAATGAAAGTATCCTTAGTTCATTTTAACAGTACAGTACTTGCAGTTTGAAATAAATATACATTAATGCATTAAAAAGTCTTGTAAATATAAAAATGAGAAAATATTAAGGCTCACCATGTTTTTGATCATGATGACTTTGGGTCCAATGTGTTTCTCCACAAAGAAAACCTGCATGAAACGTAGGTAATACATGGCCAATGCTATGCTGTAGGTGGTGCGAGCCCATAGAAATTGATCTTCATTCAGGACAAAACGATTTATGACAGACACCAAAAAGAACACATGCATCAGAAGATCAAACCTGTTCCATATACCTCTGAACCAGCTACTAATCTTAGACATAATGGAATGTTCATCTCTTGCCACAACCTGCAATAGAACTTTAGGTTAAACAGAGGATTTGGCATTAGTGTTCATTTGATACAATAATAAATGAACAAGTATGTAGATTTCAGGGAAATTAACAAGTATGTAGATTTCAGGGAAATTAACAAATTTGAATTATGTAATACTTACCTGCTACTATTGTATTGCTACACTTTTCTGGAGTTCCAGGTCCAAGCAAAATATTCCCTCCTCCAACTAGTAATTGGGAGGCTAGAAAAAACATGATCCTAGTCTGATTACATAGTCACAGCCAAAACACAAATTATTTTCCTCTTCTGACTTGGACTGAGACCACTGGACATCAGAGTGGGGTGGGAGAAGTGAATCTTTGCAATAGTCGCAGGTATGTGTTACATAATTAAAATTAGTTCACCCCACACCTCCACCCAAAAAATACCCAAAC
Organism: Megalonaias nervosa; assembly: GCA_016617855.1. Classification (NCBI taxonomy): domain Eukaryota; kingdom Metazoa; phylum Mollusca; class Bivalvia; order Unionida; family Unionidae; genus Megalonaias; species Megalonaias nervosa. The sequence continues at coordinate 20,867 of JAECUM010033395.1, forward strand.
AAAAAACCCCCCAAAAAACTGCATTATAATAGTAGTAATTCATTACTTGCTACTATTGAATTCCTGAATTTACCTGTTAGAAGGGAATTCAAAAGTAAAAACTGGCACAACAAAAAATTATCACTTATCCAGCTGTAGGAGTGTCTTTTTTGCAAGCTGGAAGATGACCTGGCCATATTCTGTGCTGTCACAACTGGACCAAACTCGTAAATGCCTGTACTCTGATGCAAAGGATGAAAAGGATGAGACCCCAAGAAGGAGGCTAGCATGACATCATTCAAAAGCGAGTAATTAAAGTAGGTGAAAGATACAACAATAGCCTAAGCTCATGGGCTTTAATTCTCACAAAAGAAAGATCCCTCTCTGTCGGGGGTTGATAAATTCTTTTGATTGTGAGGACAATTCCACCTGGAAATGGTGGCTGCTAAAGTGTCCAAAAAAAAAAAACTTCCAGGAAAAAAGATTATTATGACTTTTACTTCTCTCCTTAGAGGAAGCTGAATAATATCTTAAGGCTCTAACTGGACAATGGAGCTTATCTTGATCATCCCCAGCACAGTTACAACTGAGACTGGGAATCTGAATTGAAGAAGGGACTATTAAAGGTAAATGATTCTTATCCAGAAATCCAGTTGGGAAAGAAAAAAAGCTTAATCATATTTACCATTCAACACAAGCAATCCTTTTCCCCTGATGAGCCATGAACGCCACTTCATGACAAGGCATGAATTTCACTCCTCCTCACTAACACTGAGGAAAGCTGAAAAAACTGTCTTAGGGGTAAGGATCCAATGGAATTTTCACTCAGTGGTTCAAATGGGGGTTATACCCCCAAAACACATGAATGGTTCCATCTTGGCATTAGTGAGCAAGATACTTGTCACTGAAGTTCAGAATACCTGATGAAATCAGAAAGGTGAGGAACCAACCCAATTGCGGAACTTAAAGAGACCATTATAGTATTATATTGGGCTGCCATTTTTCCCTTAATGACTGATACAAACAAATCTGCAACAGCAGTTAAAGGGTAATTGATAGAAGCAACACATTTCATACTGCACCAGTTACAAAAGAATCTTCACTTGGGATCATACATTTTGAAAGTAGATTGCCTTCTATAGTATTTGCTCACCCTCCCATTTGTTTGTACCCATCACAGTGGTTTTAAAAACAAAAAACATCAAGGATATAACAAAAAACATCAAGGATATAAAAATGCACAAAACTTAGTCATTTCATTATCAATTTATAATTTCTTAAACCTGATTGTTGGCAGGGGATTTCTGACACTGGCAAATGTATTTGCATTTCAGACAAAAAGGAAGTTCTTGATGTTAACAAGCAGACAAGACTGTCCACTGTTCATTTCTGGATCACAGAACAGTCCATTTCAGTAAAAACTGTCATCTCATCCAATATCTGCATAATCTAGTTTTAATATTTCTAAAACAATAAAAACTAAAAATGGAGAAACTCTTGAATACATGTGTTCAAAGAGAGGTAACTCGAAACTTTATGGAATTAGTGAGATTATCAGATGTGCTGAGCTATGTCACATCTGTTGCTTTAAAAGATAGAACTGACCATGCAAATATGGTGACTCTGTTAGTAAAGAAACTCCGGTTTGATTGAAAAATGCCAACAAGTTTCATGAATTATTTTATATCCTTGAGGTCTTTTACTTTTAAAATCAGTAGGGGCTACAAACATACTGGAGGGTGTGCAAATGCTATAGACAGAGCAATGCAATCAGCAACCTTGCTTGGAAACTGATCTTGCAAGGCAAATCGATCATTTGAGATAAGTCAAGTATCAAGGTGGATTGTTGAACAGGAGAGACCCCCTTGGCTGCAAAAGCAGGTCCCTCTGATGTGATAATCTCTGTAGCTTGTCTATCAACAGATGGAGAAGATCAGTGCACCACGACTATTGTGTCAAATGGGTCAGATGAGTCATAATATGGAGATCCTGACTTAGTGGTAAAACTGTGGAATTATTTTAAAATGTGGGAAGGCACATAGCTTACTGATGATTTCACTTCAGACTGAAGATGCACATCTCTCAATCCCTCTAATCTAGCACTGGAGAGATATATAGAGAAAGATTGTTGTTCAGTATCATATCCTACAGATCCAGGATTGCCCTCTCCAAATTGCAAGAGTACCTTCTGCTAAGAACTGGTGCAGAGTCCATTACATGAGGATCATATGGCCATATCTGGACAGGCTGTCTGCCAGGTATGGCTGTCAAAATGTTAGTAAAGATCTACTTGTCAATCCCATGGCTCATTTTATTACCCAGTATATTGTTAATGGGTGTGTTTCTGAGTACTTGGGTACCCACTGGCAGTCGTGCTGCCAGGACATTCATTTTGCCTGAATTATGGCAGATGTTGACAGAGACTTATGAGGAGACCAGATTGCAAAAAGAAGGAACATGTGCATCTCCTTGATGTCTGACGTGTACTGAAACCAACATATTGTCCAAGGTGTAACACAATGATTCAAACAGGGCTAGAAACAATGCTCCCATTTCAAGTTCGTTGATATGAAGAGTGGATTCTTCCTGAAAACTAACCCATCTGGCTCCAATTGAGCATCTGTATACAAAAAGGAGTCAGGTTCTGGAAGCATAATGGGACTCTAGTCAGGAAGCAGTCCAAATCTAGTTACCACCTCAAGAGTTGATAAAAGTCAGATTCCAGTGAGATCTCAATTGACTTGCAGGTCCTTGTGTGGTCTCTAGTTTGCTAGCAGCAAGAAATAAAGAGGAAGGATATGAAATTTGCCACAGGAACTAAGTCTGTTGCTGTCTTACAGTTCCCAGGAGAGAGAGGCAAGCCAACAATGAAGTCTTGGCTGAAAAGACCAGCAGTGAGGGACAGAATCTGAGCAATCCTGTCTAGGGGAACAAAAATCTAACTTTGACTGGTGAGAAAATGTATCCCCAAGTACACAAAGTCCTGAGAAGGGATAAGATCTGACCTTTCTAAGCTGGGGATTATGTCCAGATTAGTCACCATCAATCAGCAGTAGACATGTCCTTCAGAAGAGTATGCCTAAGAAGGGTGTGCAATTCAACCAGTCATTGAAATACTAGAGTGTGTTGATCCATAAAGGCCTTAAGTGAGTCACTATTACCCTTATCACCCTGATAATGACTCTGGGGACAAAGGCGAGAGCAAACATACCTTCTGGTCCAGACCAAATTGGAGGTATTTCATGTGAAGCAGGAAGATGGGGATGTGATGGTATGCATCTATGATGATTTATGGAGACTGCCCAGTCATTGGACCCTATGGTATCTCAAGTGAGGTGGCAGTGTCCACTTTAAAATGTTCTTTTCAGAGAAACCTGTTTAAGATAGAAAGATTAATTAGGAGTAAAGGCTTTCTGTATTTTAACAACAAAGAGAAGATACTAGAATAAAAATGGACTTTGGTTGTTGGCTGCCATCTCTTCTGCATCCTTCTGTAGAAGGGTATGCACCTTTTTCCTTAGATAAGCCAGTTTACACAAAGCAAGAGGTTCATGGAAATGACACTGGTAACCTCCTTTTATTGTGGAAAAAACCCAAACTTTGTCTGTGATGCCCAACCGAAGCCTCTGAGAAAAGGTTGGTCAGGCATCTAATTTGATATTGGGAAGAGGAAAGCATAAAGGGGGTACCACTCTTGAGGGCCAACTACCTCCACCATTAGAGACGGGGAAGGAATCCAAAGACTTCCTCCCTTAGCCTCTATAACCATCTCATCTAGGGAAAAATGGTCTCAAGTGTTTTTAAATGGGGTAACCATTGTTTGTAAGGCTGCTGAAGTTGATGGTGATTGAATCACTTGGGAGGTTAGGGTGGGGATGTATCTTGGCTAGTACTGATGTGCCCAGGCCAGTGTTGTTTTTCTCTCAAATCCTGCAAGGGATAAAACTTCCAGAGAACATTTCTGCATTAAGTGATGCAGCCCTCAATATGTTTAATATACTGCTTTCCTGCGAAACCTTAAAAGTCTCTGAAGCGGAATCTTTATAGAGGTGGAGAAGCTCTGCAGAGAGCACCATGGACATCAAAAGTGCATGCATTACTGTTTTAGCCCACCCTCCATGAATCCATACTTTAACAAATTGATGGAGGCAGCCAAGAAGAAATCAGCATATGGGGCTATTGTAAGCAGGGCTCAAGCCTTTAGTTCCAAGTCCTGTAAAGATAGACTGAGAGATGTGCTTAATTTCTAGTCAAATCCCCACCCAGGAAGCAAAATAAACAAGGGATAAGTGGCTTAAGGAACAATGCAGGGTAATTGACCCAATAAACAGAGGTTGAAACCATTAGCCTGAGTGTAGAAGGGTGGACAGATCACTCTTCCTCCTATCTGGCTGTCTCTTCTCTCAGAGAAAACTTCTGAGCAAGCTCCTCATCCATCACTGAACAATGAAAACAACACAAGATCTGAATGAGAATGTACTCCATAGGGATTAAATGGATTAATAAGGAAAGGAGGTGTATCAACCTGATCCATGTCACCAGATCATCAATCAAAACCCAGTATCCAGTTGCTTGAACAGCAGTGTCCAGTGACGAGTTATTGATGCTTGGATCCCAAAACTTGGTGATTGATCACTGCTCTAAAGGCAGTCAAAGACCAGACTGGTGATAAAAAAATCTCTGTTCATGAACTAGAACCAGCATCAGCTTTGTTTTGTTTGAATGATAGTACTGCTTTTGGGAAAGGAAAAGATTTGTCCTTAAGAGGAACAAACAGCATTAGTTCAAGTATCAATCATCTAAAGCCTTTAGGCAATTTCCAAACCATAGAAAGTGCTCCCAATCCCTCTTTTACTAAATGTGATGACTTCTTTAAGACAGGAAGTAACCTAGGCCCCTTCTGGGAAGAGAGGGGCTCATCCTGAGAAGAAGCGAAAATGGGACCCTTCTTCATCCCTCTGTTTGTGCAGCAACATTCAGTTTCATAGTGCATCCACCAACAGCCACACAAAAGACAACTATTGGTAGAAAGTACATGATGAACAGGTGTTGTGATTGTCTCGTGGGGCTTTCTTGCAACATAATTGAAAGCTGAAAGAGAAAAAAATATCATCAAATGAACTACATCAATGGGTACAAAGTAAATGATAAACAAGTTGGGGGAGTGTCCCATGGGGGTTTCTTTTACCTGCATTTATCAACATGCTGTGACATAATTGTAAGCTGAAAGAGAAACATATCACAAAACAAACTGAACCAGAACTAAGAAAGAATAGGGAATACCTACCAGGACAAGTACTAAGAAAGGGTAAACTTTACTGAAACACCACTTTATAAAGTACTAAGGTGTGAATACCCATCAACCTTATTAAAAGGATCAAAATATATACAGAAATAAAGCAAGGACTGGGGAGAAAATGACTAAAACAAATTGATGTTTTTGCTGAAAAGAAGCAGGTCAACATTATGAAGGCAAATTTTATTGAGCATACTGACATGTGTAAGAGCATGATAGTCCAAGGAAAATGAGAAATTTACTCCATATGTTGGGTATGACAAGGGAATCAGACTGGGATTGTGCTCCTTTCTAGTAGGTCCTCCAATTAATAATTAAATGAGGGAACATTTAGCATGTACTGGGGACTTAGCATCCCAGAAAAGGGTAGCAATGCAACAGTAGCAAGTCATGTATTACTGCTATTAAATAAATAATTAGTACATTTTGTGAATCTTGATAGGCAAAATATTGCAGGTATTAAACTTTTATGGTTCTGTGAAGAAAAAACAAAACAAACAAAAACAAAGTATTTTATTCAGTGCTTAAATTCATTTATTTGAGAAGGCATCACATGGTTTCCATGAAAAGATTATTATTTGCTGGGTCTTTAAATTTGTAGCCCGTAGCAACTACAAAATCAGCAAAACTTGGTACCTAACAAAAAACAGTGAATTTCAGAATGAGGACAAACACAGTCAAAATGGAGTGCACCTCATATGCCCAAAATGTCCTCACCTGATAAATGTCCTAGGTCATGGTGGAAAAACATAATACATACAATTTGATCAGAATATTTTCAGGAACACAGATGCCTGGTCATTTCATTTGTTCTCACAGATGATGAACCTATTCAAAGTGCATTCATAATTTGGATGACATGAGCTTACATAAAAAATCTGACCAAAATCTGTTAATATGCACTGTCTCTAAACTCATAAAAAGCAAAGACAGATGACTGGTCCCCTCATCAGTATGTGCAAATGCCATTCAAGAATCAAACTAGTGTGAGATATTAAGGGCATAAGCATTGTACCAAGTCCAATTAAAATCTGTTAAGAAATACAGCCTTTAGAGCCATGCCAGATCACCTAAGATGACTCAGGATGCACATAATAATCCATATATCAGAATGACATCAACAGTCTTTGCTCATCACTTTTCATTATTTAATGGCACTGCTTCCAAATTTTTTGTAATAATAGCAATCCAATTTTTAATAGAACTAAGTGCCAAAAAGGCCAGCAGAAAATATCACCATGTGAGAAATATACATAACAATATCAAACACAAATAGGACAAATTTGATCCATCTTGATTTGAGTTTATACAGCTCAGTCCCTTATAATGTTTAATACCATTTAATTTTCACATATAGTGAGCATGTGCTTCATTTTGGTAATACATCTGCATAATATGAGAGCTTGTATCATTCCTTCTCTGCAATGGAGGTTCTGCCAACCAGAGTTCTGCACATGCTTAAGTGTGATGTCATTCCAGTATTCTCTGATAATCTCTATAAACAATCTCTGCTGTCTGAAGGGGCATATGCACAGCTAGCTTGAACAAATTAGGAAATTGTTCTTTATCTTTGTAATGTACAAAATATATTTCACATCTCATAGGCATTTTCTCTAGGATATCTCTGTTCCAAAATAAGAGTTTTCACTAACATGAGTTCTGCCAAAGTTTCACTTTCTTGAATCTGTGCTTTGCTGCCTATTATGCCAGATTTCCTTTTTGTTGCATAATGTTGTTTTTGGGTTTTAAGTCTATTAATGCCATAGTCTGCTTTTTCTGACAGGTATTTTAATGAGATAAATATGCATACTTTACATCTCTTTACAGATTCTAATTTTTCAATTTATCTCAACCCTTATCTTAAATTAGCACAAAATCCCAAAGTGCTAAGTTTTTTTCAGAAAAGAAATGAAAATTGCACTTTTCTTTAATACTGCCAGTATTTTAATATAGGATTGGTATTCTCTATTCAATTTTGAAATACTGCTGTATAGGTGATTGACCAGCATGCTGTCTGCTTTTCCATCCAACATGTACATTCAACATCAATTTTGAGCTCAAAATCAAACACTGAAATTTCCAAGAACACTTTCCCAAACTCCAATGACTGATATACTTCAAAATTTTCAAAATTGTTGTCATCATAGCTATCATCAGTTCTTATCTGTCAAATGAAATCATTATCTTAAGTCAATACACATTTGGATTCAGCCACTTTGGGTTTTCTAGGTGGCCCTAATCTTAAACACACATTTGTAAAACTTACTTGATGAATTTAACATTAAAACTATGATAGAAGCTTGTTTTATGGCACAGTGTACCAATCAAATTTAGCTGAACAAATATCACGTCAAGCTGAAGTATCCAACTATAAATAGTTGATACCTTAAAAATAAACGCTACTAAACGTTTGCCAGCAGTGCGACTCATGTCATGGCAACCATGGGTCAACAGTTAAATAAAAATTGCATACTGTGCAGATTACATTTTTATATTTGCAACTTTGAACTAATTTTTGGGAGTCCTCATATGTCACTGCTTTCAAAGTACTCAAATTCGTACAAATTTGGCACTCGCATGTCCTGTCAGCAATTCTGGCCCCTGTATGTTGATTTGCCACAAGTTACACCTATAAGAGGGGGTTAGATGTGATTTTAAATATATTTTCAGCTTTTTCCACTAACCCCATGTGTGATTTCTGATTTTATTGATACAATCCACACCAGAAGTGATTTTCCTAGCCATCCTTCCACTTGTCAGAATCAAAATAGTTTGAAACAAAACCTCCTACAGAAGTTTTTTAAAAGTGTCATCCCTTGGTTGGGGTGGGGGGATTTAGGTTTTACTGGAACAGCCCTAATTAACACAAACTAATTTCCTTGAAAATTGCAGCTCGTGTGAGATCTTAGAAATATCAACATATAATGCAAAGTTCAATCCAAAATTGTAAAGAAATACAGCCTCTAAGTTGCTAACAAGCTCAGCAAAGCAAACTCCAGATAACCTGGTTAAATTTCAGAGATACAGGTAAAACCTGTTATAACATGATTCATTATAATGTGATTCCACTTATAACATGATCACAGCATGGCTCCCATTTTTAAATTTAAGGTGACATTTCTTTTTAACATCCTAAAATACATGCTCTCAGAAAAGCTATTCATTCGTATCCCTAGCAGAATTTTTATCACAGCACTGCATTTAATTTTGCCTTAACTTCCAAAATTTTCTAAAACATATTGCAGTGTTATATATGTTAACAAAAATAAAGAGAAGCTATCGAGTTCAGACAAGTTAAAAGATTTTTTAATACAGTTGGCACTGTCTAATGTTTGGAGGAAGTAACATGTAGCTTAAGTTTGAAATTTTCCGAGAATTTGTTAATGTGATCCCACTTATATCACAATGTTTTTCTATGGCCCCTGAGCATCGTGTTATATCGGGTTTTACCTATATCACTATGATTGATCTCATCCAATGTTTGGGTGATACAAGTGTACATATAAAGTTTGACTGAAATCTATTCAGACTTAAAGCTTCTGAATTGTAACATGTCTGAAAGTCCAGAAACTATTAATCGACATAAGACATTGTTCGACACAAAAGACAAGGAATACAGGTGAGCTAAGAAAAACTGTAATAAAAATAAGCTAACATAATGCAGTTTTCTGTTTGCGAAAAATCTCTAACCTGTCTGATTTCTTCAATCAACATGGTCACTGTCGATGCCCATGTGATGTATTCCAGTACTGAAGGCTTGCCAGGGTACAGATCAGTCAGCACAAAGTAGGTAAATATGGCAAGGAATATCAAATAAAAAATCTAAAATGAGGAAAGTATTTACAGGGATTAAGTAATTATTTAATTATTGATACATAATAATAGTTACTACATATTCAAGTAATCTCACATGCATTATCTGAATTGCAATTCAGCTGTTCAGTCCGTATTTCCATAACACATAGTTACCCAGATTCTTTCAACAAAGGTGTCTTCTTTCATTTGCACATATCAATCTATCATAAAACCTCAGACAGTCAAGCAAAAAATAATTCAAAAGTGAACATAAGGGGGCATGCAAAAATGTTACACCACATTCATGTTTTATTACAAGCCTAGGGAAAGAATTCATTCCATATGGCACATGAATATATCTTGACAGCCTTGACATATTTTTAAGCCATAAAAAACTTGTTCTTTCCAAATTTGTATATAAATTTGGTTGAAGAAGACTGTGCTATCTTTATAAAAATATCACAGGTAAATTACTGTAAAATAATCAACTTCTCTGATATTATTGTGGAAAAAAAACTTCACAAATATGTGTAATACCAAATTATAAAAATATGAAATTTGTCCATCAAAATTACTGGTCTATCTAATCATTGCTTTCTATCAATATCTGGGATTCAGCAATTGTTTATGTCAGAAAAAGCATAATAAAAAAGAGACAAAAAAAACTGAATATGCAATTTAAAGTTTCACTAGTGAAGATGCTGACTTTATTTAATAATTGTCCAGAGCAAAGAATGCTCCTGATCAGCTGATGTAAATAGAGAAGTTTCTTGCTAGAGCTCTTACTTCTAAGATCAGTAAGGTAAAAAGCACTTTTAGTGAATCATTCAGTATATTTGTAATTACTGCTGAATAAAGCAACTAACACATGTGGTACATAATTAAGTGATACTGCACTACACACAAATAAGAATATACATCACTGTGGAGCAAAAGAGCTAAAAAAATCCTGTTTGTGCACATGGTTATTTCTATTGCCGAATGAATAATATGTGCTGGTCAAGAGAGAACATCTTATTCCTCTACAATAAAGTTTTCTCTCTGTTCGGCTTAAGAACCTAACAGAATGTTTTCACTCAATATACACTCAATGGGGAATGCAGTCATTTGTGTTGGATGTCGCCTGGAAAAAGGATAAGTTTAACAACACTATTGGGAAATGATGCCACTTTAAATCCATTACTAATACACGGATATAGCCCACTGAGAGACTTCATCCCAACTCATCTTGATATCTTCTATATGAGTGATGACATTATCGAATGATGCGTTTAATGTTCTGAAGCTTGTATGTCGAGTTTTCATTGTCAAGTTTAAAGAACCATGCTGGTTTATGTAATATTGGAGGTCAGAACAAGGAATCTTCCATTCAGAAATGGATAACTGCAGCTTTGGCTGCTTTATCTGCCTTTTCATTATCCATAATATCAAGATGCCAGGCATCCAACAGCACAGACAATGTTTTCCAGATTGTGGTACATGCTTCTATAAGAGACTGAATATTAACTGGTTATCAAATTTAATATTTTATAATACTTTTCAGTGTGTAAAAGAAATCCAAAAGACTATGAAATTTGCATTTCTGGAGGTTTCCAATGTAGTTGAAAGATTTAGGTATGGCTGTAATCTCATGGAGAATTCACTTAATAACCAGATCAAAATGGTGGTGCCAGTGACTGTTGCAACAGCAGCTCCAACCTTGCCTCCAACTTCTGAAACCTCAGTATGCAAGGACATATTGCCATCATACAGGGCTCTGATATTAATCAATTTGCTTTTGAAAATGATATGATTTGTTGATAACCTTTGAATTTGCATAGATCAATTGTTATTTTGGCAGGTTTTGATAACCATGGTGCCAGTTTGTATTGACACAATCTAGCAAGATTGATTTTTTGCTGTTTCTAGGCAAGGATGAAAAAGTATGTCAAAAAGTGGAATGAAATTTGGTTCTTGAGTGTAAAGTTAACTGAAGTTATGGTATTTTGTCCCAAAGATTTGATGGATTTGAGGACAGTTTGTTAGTATACTGAAGAGTTTAATATTTAGTTCACCTAGATAAAGTGATGTTTCATTTGTCTCAACAATATTTTTCAAAACTTTTAGAAGCTCCTAGACAAATTCAATATACCTTATTGTGTATTGGATCAAGCATTTACAGGCAAAATTTAAAAGCTTCCCAACAGAGATAAATAAACTGTTAAAATAGAGTTTGGGGTCATCATCAATTATACGTAGTAGGGAGAAGTGCATGTTAACAGTTATCAATTTTGAAATTTTGAACTTGTTTTCTTCCAACCATTTCTGATCTCTCTTCAAACATATGTATTGCTCACACAAATGAATGTAGTTCAAAAAAGTCATGAACAGAAAATGAGAAGTCAGTTCCTGGGTATAAGGCATAGCACTATGATGTTAACTTTGATGTCAAATAGCATGACTGACAAAATGCTGCCTAGAGGTACACCATATCCTGGGAATAACTTTCAAAATGGGTGGTACCATTCTTAACTCTGAAACTGCATTCATAACATTGGATATGAAGTTAGGTGGGTACCCCTTAATGGATTTGAGGAAAGTATCGTAGTATATTGATTAGTTTATTAGTTTTGAGAATCATTCGTTTTTTGAGGAGATTATCGAGAAAATTTGTGCCTTGTTTGAAATTTTTGACAAGTTTGTGACCATTTTATCAGAACTTTTTTAAAATTAAAGATGCAGCCCTTAATTTTTGCTGATGATTTTTTTTGTATAATATTCCATACTAATTTAATTGATGAATTAGAGTTCAACTTGGAGACTTGGAATCTCCATGTTTTCATCTTGCTCTCCAACACGCTTCAGATTGGTACATACAAAATTTATTCAGATTTTCATATTTTAGATTGGCACAGAACTTTTAATGACCTTGTGTCCATTGCATGACAGTGTCTTTGCATGCATCATAAACCATAGTTTATTGCCTTATTTAGGAATCACTGAATGTTTTGGCTTTGTATTACCAGCAACAATCTGGAGTATCTTTTTTGTAAATCCATTACTATCAAAATGGTCAACATTCAAATTTGATTCACAGAGAGACAAAAACATTTCTCAATCTGCCTTGCTCAAGTTCTATCCTTGCCCCAAGGTTTTGAAGTATTACTTTTAAAGTGTAATGGAAAGTGGTCACTCCTAAGAGAAGTCAAGTAACAGAGTTGAGCTGCAGATAGATCCAAAGATGATCAGAATCCTGTAGCAGTATGCTGGCATGTATATGCCTTATCATTAAAAAGGCAAAGACTGCATTTGGAAACAATGTTGTCAATTTTCTTCTATGCCTTATCATTAAAAAGGCAAAGATTGCATTTGGAAACAATGTTGTCAATTTTTTTCTTTATCTCTTTGGTATCTTAGCTGCATCACAGTTGCTAAAGTCACTATGTACAACAAATGCTACTGTCAACTGTTCAATAAGATGGTTAAGATCAAATTGATTGATTGCAGTGTTTGGAGGGAGATTGCTGAACACTGAGCATTGTGCATAGACATGACAGCAACTATGACTTCCAATGTTGTAATGAGATTAATTTGGATGTGGAGTTATTATTTATCATGATGGACACTCCTCCAGTGGCCTTATCAAAATTTTCTTGGAAAACTGAAGTAGGTGATGAAATTGTTTACATCAACGCTATCACATTCTTTCTAGCTACTGGTCATGATCTTCATAAGCATTATTTTGTCAAAATCTAACTTCAACCTTCAGTAGTTCCACTGTATTATGGTGTCAGATATATTTTATGGAAGAGGTGGAAATATGGGACTTCTGGGTCTCCCATACACAGTGCTCAGATGAAATTTAATGACTTGTTTTCAAATAGGTCAATTGTAAATACAGCTAATTTTTGAAAACCACAATTATTATTCATGTGAAACATATATGCTTACATTATGAATAATGAAGACCGTGTTAGGGGCTCTGTAGAAGAAACAGATGGCACTGATTATGCCAATTTTGTTCTTAGATGGATTTGTGGACATTCCAACTCTGGAAAATATGTCCTTGCCATACAAGTTGCAGGATGTTTCTGATTTTGATGCTTCAGTGACTGGCTTGACCTTGTTTTTGGCAACCATCTCTTCCACCTCGTTTACCTTCCTGAACTTTATCCATCGTATAATGAAGGGTAAAATGATGGCCATGAAGATCTGACAAAAAGAAAAACAAATCATAAAATTATGCATCATGCCATTCCTAAGCTCTCAGAAGCTGCTGTGTGCAGTGTGAAAGATCTCAGTAGGATGAAAGATTTCAGAAGCTGTCATGTGTTGTGTGAAAGATCTTAGGAGTGTGAAAGATCTTGAAAGCTGTCACATGTAGTTTGAAAGATCTCAGAAAATTAATAAATGATGCCCAAGCCCAAACTCAGAACCTTTGATAATGGGTTGTATCCAGGTACAATGACTAACCTTCTCTCACTTTACATGCAAGGTAATTAAATAACAAGAGGCCCAAAAAGGCATGATATAGCTCACCTGGATTACATAACAGTCAGCCATTTTTACTGATCAGGTTTATATAGTGTTATGACACAAACATATATAAGTTTTCTCATAAACTATATATTTTCAAAGATAAAAGCATACTTAAAATGGACAGTTTCTTGCTTATAATAAAGTATATTTAAAAGGCATAATTAACATGTATGGTCTCTTGCTCATAATAAACTCATCTAAGGTCTTGATAATATAAACCTATTTCACCAAGTTTTATCGGAACTCAACTGTTTATGAGCAGCCACTCTTAACCCCGTCTGGCTGAAGTAGTTTTAAAAGCTTCATCTAAAATGGTGGCAAATGACAATATTTTTCATTGCTTCAGAAAGAATACAAGCTGGTTGAATTCAGGTTGATTTCTGTTGTACAAGAAGTAATCTTTTTTGCTGTTTTGGTAGCGCATGATCAGAGAACAAGCAGTGAACTTCTTTTTTATATAGCTTTTGGATTCAAGATTTCAGACCCAGGCCTCTAGCTATTACAAGTGTCAAACTTAGCCTATTCTTTGCAAAAGTTTAATCTGTTTGACATTCTGACCAGGGGTGTAGACATTTTGTCAAAATCAAGTTGTCCATAGACAAGTAAATTAAAAAGTTTACTTCTCCGTATAAAACACCTGTCTGTATTTTCATAGTTAAAAAAAATAGTGGAACTGTTAAAATGTTTACTTTTATTACGTAGCACCATTTAAATGCTTGTAGCATGAATCTCTGACATTATATACTGGATATTTCAACTTGTCTTATTTTGGGACTTTTATTGTCAAGGTCTATAAACCTAACAAGAATGCATTCTTGGTCTATAACTACTCTCATCTGAAAGGATGAATATGAATTTAGCTCTGAATACTTTATCCTTGACATCTTTCAACAGAACGTCACATATAACTGTTGATGAAATCTAATATACAGTTCTGTTAATGTGATCAGTTCAGTTCAGTTCCATTTGTGATTTGAATCTCACAAAAAATTTAGCCTGAAAAACACTTTCTCTGCTTTGCTATGGTATATGCTGTGTTAAACACCTTCCTGTAACACTTGGCTTGGTTCACATTGCATTTATTGATCATTCTGTCTAAATCACCATCAACGTCTTTTTCTCAGATTTGGCCTTGCCTTCTCATTAGCAAATTTTAATTGACATGTATTGCACTTTTATGTATGCACTTTGCACTTTTATGGTGTGTCTTTCCCCGTGATAACCTGTCCTGCAAACTATCCACTGGTTTTGTCTGCAGTTGAGAGGCATCTCTTACCACACGAGACTGATGTTTTATCAGTAAAATATGACAAAATCTGCCACAACATGAAATAACCATATCTGTACTAAGTTTTGAGATTATTTCATGAATCATAAGCATAGATAAGGTTATTTCGTGTTGTCACAGATTTTGTCTTATTTAATTGATTAAATGTCAGGCTCATGTGCCCTTATGTACATTGCAAGGTGCAATTTTATTTGATTTTCATTTGGCCTAGAGCCATGGAAACTCCTGCAGCCAAGAATCTTTGAACTCTCATTTTTCTTTTAATTGTATTTCCTGTCTTAGTCAAGTTGAGTTTTAGCCCGTTTTGTTGAATTTTCATTCAACTTTTCACCATTCAGACAAATCATTGTAAGAAAACGATCCATCCAGATACATTCCCAGGAAAATTCATTGTAGTTGTGCATAATGGTTTAAAGGAGTCTAGCAATTGGTTCAGAACAACAGGTCCATGGGGAAGCCCTATCCTCCACCCAATGAAATTCGTTCTGATGTAAATATCAAAAGATATTGCTTAGCCAGTACTGTCTGTTTCTATTGGTTGTATCCATAGAGGCTGTCTGGTTTCAATCCTGTTAAATTTCAGCATACACTATGTAAATATTCAACAAAATTGCGTGGTACTCATCAGTATTAGTATGAATGGCACTTGTGTAAACATTGCTCAGATAAGACAGCAACTACTGCCCTTTCAAATTACAGGCCAAAATTTACTTATCCATGGACAAGAAACCTTGCAAAAGTTGGTCATCCGTCAGAACAAATTTCTGACTCAGACAATATGGACAATGGATTTCTGCACCCTTGCTGACCATACTGATTTATGTCTAATAATAAACTAATATAAAATCCAGACAGAACTTCCAGTCCTGATCCCACCCGTAAGAAACTTTAAGGCAGATTCCACCTGGATTTTAGGATGATTCAGGGTGTATTCCGCCTAAAAAACCTAAATTTCAGACAGACTTTAGGCGGACTGGGCATACAGCTAAAGTGACAGACTGAATCTGTCTAATAGTTAAGCATACTATTTCTTATATTCCTTCTAAAGGATAACTGTTAGACAGAAAAGTTCTGATTGTCCAGTTCATTTTCCTACTTTAAGACAGATTTTGGACTAGACTGATTTTGGCAGAAATGTTAGGCATAATTTTGAACTTTATGAAAGGAACTACAAGCATAGATAAATCTTCAGACTTAGAAAATTTGGTGCAAGGTGGATTTTCGACTGGATCTGATGTTTACTCTGAAAAATAAGTTTTTTTGCTTCCTACTAAAATATACTCTGCAAAAATCATACCCTTGTGAAAATGTGACTGAAATTTCAGTGAAATCACAGTGAAAATTTTGTGACATTTACTCAAATGTCCTTTTTTCACAAAAATGATGGTATTTTAGGAGATTTTACCAAAATTTCTGAAAATATCAGTGCAATTTTGTGATTGAAATTGCACTCACTCTGCCAACATTTCTGAAAATATCAGTGAGAATTTGTGATTGAAATTTCACTCAGAGTTTGACAAAAATTCTGAAAATATAGTGATATTTTGTGATTGTAATATCACTGTCATTTCAATAAAAAATATCAATAAGATATAATAAAATTTACTTTTTGTTTCTTGTACAGTTTGAATGATTTTCAGCAACATTTATATTTCCTGTTTCTGTTAGCTAATTTTATTTTTCATTTTGGGAACAATAACTTCCTTCCACATCTCTCCTTGTTATATTTCTTTTTCAAATTGTTGTTGTTGTTGTATTTTTGTTTAACTTCAATTAGATTTAACTGCCCTGAAACAAGATTGTTTTCTTGTTTTCCGTTTTAAAGCAGAATTTTGCTTTTCTCCTGACCTGAATCTGATTTTCCTTGATATGGACCCCTATTTTAATATTGTCTCAGAAACTGTTTTTTTAAATTTTTTTTATAATACTCTATCCAGTCCCATTCTGCAATTAGCATTCTAATAAGTATTTGTTCCATATATTATTTAACAGATTATCGCTGTAAAGATCTTTCTGATTGGTCAAAAGTTTGTGCTTGCCCAATGAATTGTTGCGTAATGGAAACTGATGGGAATCAGCATGCTTGCTAAACACTGCAATTACAATTTTTGATCAGGATACAAGTTTGAATAACAATTTGAAAAATGTGTGGCAATGAGAATAGCTTGAATGCAAAGTCGAAGGGAACGTAATTGGTCAATCTGTATGAAAACTGAACACCAGGACTAGCATTTTGCTTTTTGTGCCATAAAAAGCTTTACAGTGGCAGCTAACATGCTAAGTATGACAAGGAACTGAACCAGGATGATTTCGAGTTACATAACTCCAAACTAAACTGATTAACTTCCAGAATTTAAGGAGGGACAATGTATAGATCACTGGTGGAAATTGTTGATATTGTTGCCAGATGTCTATCAAAGATAGTCATAACTTTGTGGAGTTTTCTTGGCCCACAAATAGAATCATCCTTCAGTATTGTGAGTGATATTATTGTTTATATTATCACAATATTCTAGTTGTGTTAAAATTCAGTGTAAAATAAGAATAATTATATCATGATAAATGTTTGTCACAGCGGCTTATGGAAAAAGGACTAATTCAAGATACCACAACAGCATCATAGTTTGTACATTAATCAAAAATCAGGTCTGCGGTACAACAGGGACATAAGGCAGGCTCCTAGCATTTCTTCTTTTCATAATCAGTGTCTCAGATGGATGCTTTTCTGTAATTTTGCATCATTTTCACAGTTGAATTTTTCAATGCAGGATAATATTTTATGTTTTATATATGTTTATGCCTTCATTGATGCCTGTGCATATGTTCCAAGCTTGATACTTTCATTTTTAAAATCACTTAATTATTTAGTGTCAAGCCAGATTCTTCACATCATGTTGTATATGCTGTATATATTGTATAATAGATAGAAGGCCTCAAGGTATATTAGTTCTGTAACTAACTTAGTTACCTTCTCTAAATAAAGTCTTTATTATTATTATTATTATTATTATTATTAACTCCCATATTTCTTGCCTTGGATGCCATATAATTACAACATGTGTATAATTTTGTTTCAGGTTCACTGAAATATCACCTTGGTTAATAAAATAACTCTCATTTCATATCCATTATTTATTTGAAACCTTTTGAAATATCTAAAAAATTACTGAAACATCAGTAAAATGCTATATAATAATAACAATTTTAGTGAAATCTCACCAAAGTTTTCGTAAACTCTCACAAAACTTTCAGAGAAATGTTAGAGATCTTGCCAAAACTTAATTGAAAGTTTTGGCTAAAATTTGTGTGAAACCTCACTAGAATTTCGGTGAAAGTTTTGGTCAGAATTTTTGTGAAATCTCACAAATGTTTCAGTGAAATTTTAGTCAGATCTCGCCAAATTTCAACGAAAATTTTGGTCAATTTTGTATACAAGAAAGAAAATGAGGACAAGATAAACCTAAACCTTATTTGATAATGTCTGTCAAAATAAAATTTATGATCCATTTCGAAAATTATTCTGAATATTTATCATTGATTCCCAATAATGTCTATACCCGTATGAAAACGTCTGCCCTGACTTTAACCAGATTCCAGGTGGAATTTTAAAGCGGATTTCACCTAAAGCCTAGATTCCACTTATAATAAATTTTAGGTGGATTCAGGGTGGATTCAGGGTGGAATATGGCTCGAAATATGCAAATTACTCTGTCTATTATTAGGAGGAATTTGTTTATTCCGCCTCCTATGTGAAATCTGTTTATTCCACTTATTTAGCCTAGATTCCCCTTATCATTTTTAGGTGGATTCAGGGTGGAATATAGCTCAAAATATGCAAATTACTCTGTCTGTTGCTAGATGGAATCTTTTCTTCTGCCTAATTAGATGGAAATACCTGCAGAAACCCATCCAGTAATGAAAATGTCAGAATGTTATTCCACCTCGGAGACTTTAGGTGGATTTCTGGTAGAATTTTAGGCAAAATATGCAGATCAGTTGTCCTAAGATTCTGCTTAAACAAAAAAAATCCATCTAAGATTTCTGCCTGAAATAAAATTCTACCTGAAAAAAAAAACCCACCTGAAACTTCCACCTGAAATAAAAATCCACCCAAGATTTCTGTCTAATAACAGGCTGCCTAAAATGTCTACATAAATATCATCCAATAAAAAATCTGCTTCAGATTTCTATTAAACTGCCTAATGATTCGTAGATATTACTGGGAATTAATGACAAATATTCACAATAATTTTTAAAATGGATCATAAAATTTTATTTTGACAGAAATTATCAAATAAGATTTAGATTTTTCTTGTCCTCATTTTCTTTCTTGCATACAAAACCTAATCTGTGATGGCATCATTTAAGTCTTTTTCATTTAACCTCAAGTTTGGTGAGATTTCACAAGTATTTTGACCAAAACTTTCATTGAAATTTTGGCGATACCTCACTAAAATTTCACTGAAATATTTGTGAGATTTCACAAAACTCTGACCAAAACTTTCACTGAAATTCTGGTGAGGTTTCACAAACATTTTGGCCAAAACTTTCACTTAAGTTTTGGCGAGATCTCTAACATTTCATTGAAAGTTTTGTGAAAGTTTACTAAAACTTTGGTGAGATTTCACTAACATGAGAAAGCCTGCCAGTAGCTTCTCGTGGGTCGGTGGTTCTTCCCGGGGTATTCCAGAGTTCTTCCTCCACGATTAATACTGGCCGCCATGTATAGCCTATCATGTGCTGAAAAATGGTGTAAACCCTAAAACAACAACTAAAATTTTGATCATAATATAGTATTTTACTGAAGTTTCAGGAATTTTTCAGACATTTAAAAAGGTTTCAAATAAATAATGGATATGAATTAAACAGGACTTTATTAACCAAGGTGATATTTCTGTGTACATGAAACAAAATTATACAGATGTTGTAATTATATGACATCCAAGGCAAGAGATATGGGAGTTAATAATAATAATAATAATAATTAAAGACTTTATTTAGACAAAAGTAACTCAGTTAGTTACAGAACTAATATAGCTTGAGGCCTTTTATCTGTTATGCACAATAATATACAGTATATACAACATAATGTGTAGAATCTGGCTTGACACTAAATAATTCAGTGATTTTAAAAGTCAAAGTATCAAGCCTGGAACATACACACAGACATCTGTGAATGCATAAACATATATAAAATATAACATATATAAAATATAAATTATTATCCTGCATTCAAAATTTCAACTGTGAAAATGATGCAAAATTACAGAAAAGCATATCCATTGAGACATTGATTATAAAAAGAATAAATGCTAGGGGCCTGCCTTATGTCACTGTTGTACTGCAGACTTGATTTTTGATTAATGTACAAACTACGATGCTGTTGTGGTCTCTTGAATTAGTCCCTGTTCCATAAAGCAGCCATGACAAACGTTTATCATGATATAATTACTCTTATTTTACACTTAGCTTCTAACACAACCAGAACATTTTGATAATATAAACAATAATTTGAAGGATAATTCTATTTGTGGGCCAATAAAATTCCTCAAAGATATAACTGTCTTTGACATGGGTATCTGGCAACAATATCAACAATTCCCACCAGTGATCTATATGTTGTCCCTCCTTAAATTCTGGAAATTAATCAGTTTGGAGTTATAAAACCTCGAAATCATCCTGGTTTAATTCCTTGTCATATTTAGCACGCCCGCGGCTACTGTTAAGCTCTTTATGGCACAAAAAGCAAAATGCTAGTCCTGGCATTCAGTTTTCAAACAGATTGACCAGTTACATTCCCATTGACTTTGCATTCAAACTATTCTCATTGCCGCACATTTTTCAAATGGTTATTCAACTCGTATCCCGCTCAAAAATTCAAATCGCCATGTTTAGCAAGCATGCTCATTCCCATCAGTTTCCGATACGCAATGATTCATTGGGCATGTACAAACTTTTGACCAATCAAAAAGCTCTTTACAGAGCTCATCTGTTAAATAATAAACGGAACAAATACTTATTAGAAAGCTCATTGCGGAATGAAAATGGATAGAGCATGATAAAAAAAAAGTTTCAGAGATAATATTAAAAAAAAGGGTCCAAATCAAGGAAAATCAGATTCA
>JAECUM010033396.1:0-19291 GCA_016617855.1 Megalonaias nervosa
ATGATCATTTGGCTAAAGTTAGGCATATACTTTTTATACTAATTAAAGTGAGAGTTAAAAATAAAAATTTGTCAGTATATTTTGATTCTAATCCATATGGATTTTGCTCTTGGTGACAATTGACCAGCTGCAGATCCAGGTTAATAGCAAAAATAAATGTGAATTTTTTATACAGTGTACTATAATTATGGCATGTAATGTATAGATTACATTTTTATGCGCAGATTTCACTTTTTTGCCACTTAGAAGAAATTTCACTTATATCTCTCTTGGAGTTGCCATGTATTAATACATGTACTCTCAAAAATACTGAGGGAGGATACTTCTCACATAGCCTATTTAAGAATCAACACTAATATTTCAGGCTATGTTTTGTTTAGTGTAATTTGGCAACCAGATGTTTGTTGAGTGGTGACTTTATTTTTTTAAGTTGGTAGCCATTCTGTGACCAATACATTAGACCTACTTGGTACCCTGAATGTTGTCACTCTGGAAGCCATATTTTTAATCAGTTGGTTTTTTTCTTATCATATGACAGTAAAATAGGTAAAATTAACATGATATAAAGTTTGGGAGATGGTTTATATTGTTGCAGTACTACATAAGCATGGTTAGTGACATGGCCAATTGTTATGTAAGTGATGTGAGCAATATCAGTCCCACCCTTGATGGAGGAGAGATTTAGTTTAAACTGGTTCTATCAGTATAGTGATGATAACGGACAGCGCTTTACCACTGCATGATAGCTTCACTGCCCAGTGTGTTGGCATTACTAGTAGTTGATACCAAAGTTTGCACTGATTAAGAACATCATTAGTCTTTATTCAAAACTAAAATTCTGGACAAATTTTAAAACAGGCGATTTTCCCCCTCCACCATACAGACCTTGTAAGGTTTCATCAAACCACCCTGCTGTGCAGTTATTTTTTTCAGACCCCTAAAATGCCACTAAAATTTTACACCCCAAAAAATAGAAAAAAATTCATATATCCCCACCCCCTTTCCAATAGTACAAAGCTAAATGGCTCCAAACTGGAAGCATTTATGCCCTTCTCCCACTACCCCCCCAAAAAAATAAAGATACCCTTGCCATAGTTTCTAGTTTAATCTCTGTAATGTTATCCTAAAATGCCACATGGAAATGAAGCGGCTGTTACTCCACCTAGACAATAATGATATATCACTATGCATGCCTGGTGTATCATTACCACTTAAGTATCTTTGTGGGTTAAATCAATTTCAGCTATGCATCTGATGTTTATATTTTATGGGCATGACCATATTGGGGGGGAATATGAAAACTGTGAGTGCAGGCTTTACAGCATACTGTGCATGATGGGAACACTACTTATGTCATCGTAGGTCTGACCGTGTTATAAAAAGCTTATGAAATTTAAACATTGTTGCTTTTTAACAAACATTGTTTCTTATTTCTTGTATATTTTCATATATATGTCTAATAAATGGTCCATTTCTATAATGATATACTTCTTTAATCAGCTATACCATGAAATTTTTTTAAAATGTAAGCTTTTTTATGCCTGACACTAAGGTGAAGTGGTATATATCAGTGTAGTTTTCACAGAATAACTTATGGTTACTATGGTACTTTTTTTTTAAACCTGATTTGTGGCTAGAGGCAGAAGTCTGATGATTTTGTTGCTACTAGGTCCAAGTTCTAAGTCTGGAATTAAAAATGTGATTTTTCTTTCTGCATTCTGAGTTGAGTTTCCTTGGCACAATTTTCATCAAATTTCATAGGTAGACTATGCTTGGGCAGGGGCAGCTCTTCATTGATTTCAAGACATAGGTGAAAGGGGAAGGTCACTTGAATCCACATTGTAATTTTGTGATTTATGCTCAGTAAATAAGAATTATGGAATCCAATTTTCATCAAACTTCATAAGTAAACTACCCCACATGGAAAAAAGGGACTTTCTATTGAATCTCAATCCCAGAGGTCAAAGGCTAAGGTCATACAAGTTAAAATTGTGGTTTTGCGTTCCAAACTATTAGTAAATTTTTCTAATGATTACGGTATAAAATTGTATTATCAATTATATAGTTAAATTACAGTTGAGAAAGGGCAGCTCCTTATTTAGTCCACATTTGATAGATCAGTGGTCATGATCATTGGACATTAAATTGCAGCAGCTAGTCATTTGGTGGTGATCAGGCATTCTTTCATTGGCTTTTCCAGGGTATCTACTATAAGTGGAATGGCCAGTTGCTTTCATGTTTATAGTGTCACCTTGTCTTGTCAGACTGGGAGATGAGTTTGGAAACTGGCTCAAGGTCTGATAAAATCATGTGGAGGCTCTTGTTATAAATTCCATTACACATGCACTTAGAAGGAATTGTGTCAGACTTTTCCTATTGTGTTTTTTGTTGTTGTTGTTTGTTATTTTTATTTTGTTTGTTCCAATTGATGTATATTATTGGAAAAGAAGTATGAATCTGATTTTTTTTTCATCCATTTGTAATTGTTATTTTTATTTGCAGCAGAGATATGCGCATACAAATTTCATATACATGTTTCTTACCTGTATGTTGCCTTAAGTAATCTGGGTTTAACTGGCTGATTTAGCACTTCAGTTCCTAAAAATAGCTATCACAACAATTGTAGATTTACACAGGTATAACTGTTTACCAAACCATATGTGATGAAAATAGCTTTCACAACAATAGTAGATTTACACAGGTATAACTGTTTACCAAACCATATGTGATGAAAATAGCTTTCACAGCAATAGTAGATTTACACAGGTATAACTGTTTACCAATCCATATGTGATGAAAATAGCTTTCACAGCAATAGTAGATTTACACAGGTATAACTGTTTACCAAACCATATGTGATGAAAATCACAAAACCTGCTTTGACACATAAGGATTATGAATAGTTAACTGTATATATCAGGTTAACAGAATCTAAGGTGAGAGGTACACTATGATTTATTCTTAATTGGTGTCAAAAGAAAAATATTATGGTGAGGGAGATGGAAGGGACTTGGTCCATAATCCCAACAATGACAACAGATCTCCAGAAAAAAACATTCGTATGCATCATGTGTAGGATGTTGCTATGGGGACATGCATTACCCTTAGTCCATCTTTCTACCCACCCATCCTTCTGTGTTAACTATCTGATTTAATATTTTGTTTTTTTCTTTCTTTTTTTAAAGGGCAGAATCTCCTCCTTTTTAGGGCAACCCAAAATTACTTTTTGTTCCTAAAAACTGGACATATAGTAAACTATACAATATATCTAACAAATTTTGTAAGATGTGCTATATTTTTTAAATCTTTTTTTATCTTTATAGCATATTTAAGAAAGTGTATATCTTCTAAAGTTTGTTAGATATCTGATATAATTTACAAGAGATCTTGTAAACTTTGAGATATCTTAAAAAAATCTTTTGAAGCATCTGAATTAACTGTTTACAAAATATCTTATTAATTTTAAACGCTTGTGAGATATCTTATAAACTTTGAGAAAATTTATAAACTTTACAAGAGGTCTTCTGAATTTTTAAGATATACATTTTTGGAGATATCTTTGTTTTGAATAAATACAAATCTGGATTGATATACTTACCTGTCAGCAGGTCATTGTACTGTACTTCAACCAGAACTACTCTAGGGAGCAAAAACACATTGAACACTAAAAGGGTCAAAGATCAAAGTAAGAGAGTCATTGTTAAATGTAGGAGTTTTTGAATAAGCATTTTTGGGGTCGGCAATGATGCCTCTTTACATGGATGAATTATCATCAGACATTGCATATAAGTACTTAGGTGTTTAAATATTATTAGAGAAATGGAGATGAAAATGTCAATGGCAAAGGTCACATCCTTCAAATTTTGTTGCCACTTTTTGAAAGGGACCATGAAACCATGCTTCCGTGGATAGTGTGTTTTCAGATTTTGCTCAAAAATTTATAAGGGTATCCTTGAAAAGTATAGATCACAAGATCAGGGTTCAGTGTCATATGATAAATGCTTAAAGCTTTTGTGATAATTTGAGAAAGAAAAAAAAAAAACTATTGAAAGTTTCAGACTGGATTTTTTTTTCCTGTGGAGGTACTGTCATGCGATTTTTCACAGGTTTGCTATGGCCATGGGCGCCCGCAGCATGGGTCAAAGGGGGTCACGTGACCCCCCCAAATCATACTGCAAATATATATATATATATATATATATATATATATATATATATATATATATATATATATATATATATATATATTCGGACAAGTTTAAACATGCAAATGAAGCAGAAAATATGTCATAAGATTTTGTTCAAAACGCTTAATAAATATTAGCTTTCGTTTCAGACTGGTTCTTGTACTAACTCTCCTGGCCGTGACTGGCTGACCCCCCCCCCTTGAAAATCCTGACCCTCCCTGCACAAAGTCCTGACCCCTCTGCAAAAAATCCTGCGGGCGCTCATGGCTATGGCCCTGGGCACAACATCAGCTCAAGTACGGGAAATGGATATATGGTCAAAAGTCAGGAATACGGCAATGGATAAGACAAGTCTTTTTTTTTTTTTCGAGGTGGTGGGGGAGTTAGTTTTTGTTGAAAAGGGGGTTGGGATATTAAATTGGGTCTGTCTGTCCATTTATTCATATTTCTGGCCCACAATTGTTTCTGGACAGTAATTCCCTTAAGTAATATTGCGTTTCAAATAAATTTGTTAATGCAATTCAATTTTCATAGATCTCGGCTTCGTTTGATTGTCTGCAACCTATGTATTCATTTAGCAAAGCTACAGTTCTTGATTTTCAGACCAATCCACCATGGGTTTAAACTTTTAGATCTTGATTATTTAATTTCACCAAAATTTGATGCACAATTTGATGTTACCGAGATCTTGGTACATTTGATTTCATCTGTTTACATCAGTGCTTAGCAGAGTTATAGACACTGGTTGTCCGTTAGATTCCTTTCATTTGTGCTTGGTAAGTTCTAAATTTGTGTTTGTTGCATTTCAGACAAATTCGGGATGCAGTTTGATATTATGAGGACTTGGCTGAGTCAGATTGTCCTTATTCTACGCGATCATTTAGTGGAGTTCAGCAAGTGATTGCCAAACTTGCCCACTTTTCGTTTTTATGGCTTCCGTAAAATCACGTTATCGTTGGTATTTGACCAAATTTACAGATTGTATTCGTGATTGCCAAACTTGCCCACTTTCGTTTTTATGGCTTCCGCAAAATCATGTTATCGTTGGTATTTGACCAAATTTACAGATTGCATTAAGTCGATGAAACCACAAACGTTTCATTACCAACCTTGTTTAGCATTATTTAGAGGAGTTATGGACCGTATTTGACCGTCCTCGTAATTTCGTTTCCACTGCTTAACATTACCACTGATTGTTGGATTTCAGTTAAGTTGGGCTGGATGCCCGTTATGTTGAAGACACCTTTGAGTGCTTTCGATCTCGAGCTTTCCATACCCTCATTTACCAAAGTTATCCCCCGATTAGCAATATCCGTGACTTTTCTTAGCGGTTTTGGCAGCATACCGGCAACGTTGCCAGTGTTTGGTGTATTTTAACCAAATTGGCATGTGGCTTTTTGATGAGGCGACCCAAGCGAGTTTGAGTTCCTGTGAATAAAGAGGTAATTCTCAGGAGTTAATGACATTGATTGCTAGTCCCTCCAACTTTTGTTGACATGGTAAACCTTTGCAAAGTTTTTACAATTTTAGCTCAATAGCTATATACTGTACACTGACAAGACCGTGAATGAGTTTGGTTTCCATTGTTCCACAATATCATTTAAAGGGCTATTGGACAATTCGGCCCAAAGACAATTCGGCCCAGACAATTCGGCCCAACTTGGACCGAAAATAAGACAATTCGGCCCAACTTGAAAGACAATTCGGCCCAACTTAATAATACAACTGACACTAGTGTTAACAAGTATTTATTTTTGAAAGGAAATAGTCGGTAACTTATAACTTATATATGCGTAAGTTAACTAAGACAAAATATTTTAAGACAATTCTTATATAATGTTTTTTTTTACTGTATAGTTCAAAATTCTTGCATTAGGTAACTGAATTATTTTATTCTTTTGGGGTATAATGAGTGTAATGTATGAAATAAAGGGAGGCCACCTTTTCCTTTCTAGTATTTATTTCGTTTTTCAAAGTGAGAACGAATATCAATGATGTACAATAATTAGTTCCTACCTGTGAACGTGTGCACTGGTTTAAGAACACCGTTTCATACTCAGTTTATTTAGTTTGTAAAATAGAATAGGTTCAGAATAAAATTTGAAACATTTGTTGAATAAGGTAAAATGTTTTTCGAAGTTATAAAGGTTAGGAGCTTTCGGATATCTTTCGGAAAACCGTCCCAAAGGCAAATATTACATGGGAGAAAGGACGTCTTTAAAAAAAGAAGTATAGTAGAGATGGATGTGATGCTTTTGGAGTTACGTAGACAATAATGAGATGCATCATATCTCCTGTGGAAGAAAGTCGATTTTGTTAGGCACTTGAGTATTTATAACTAAATACAATATGCATAATCTCTTCTTTTTCCTTCCTTGCGCAAGAGTTTTATCAACCACTTGCTGTATAAAAAGACTCTCAAGAGCAATTAATTGGTGCGGCTTCCAATTTAATGTTTTTCTCCAATCTGCCCGTATCTTCAGTAGAGCAATTGTCTGTGCCGGATTAAACCCTGTGGAGGCCCCTAGGGAGTCGAAATCGGGGGGGGGGGGTCCCCCCCCCCACCTTCGCAAATTATCGCCTAATATGTCAATATCAAATCAGTTCAATATTATTTTGATCCGTTGTCGCGGAGCCCCTAAAAGGCGTGGGGCCCATAGGCCTGTGCCTACTCTGCCTATTTGGTAATCCGGCACTGGCAATTGTTCCAGACTTGAGAAACATATTCTAAAATGTCACGTATGAAAAGTATATATATAATTTGAACCCAAAGCTTCCTGCGAAAAAGAACTTTTAGTCGAGCACAATATGTATGTATGTATGTATGTGCACTCAAGCTGGTGAATTTTGTGTATACGGGCTCAGATGTATTTTGCTTTGTTTCACTTTATCCCTTTCTAGCAATTATTTTGTTTCTCATATATGAGAGAGAGAGAGAGAGAGATTCGCACACGCGGACAGACGCCTTCAGACGTACACATAGTCTTTGCATGTGTGTATATTTTTTTTTAAAAAAAGCAGCTTACAAGGGAACAAAGATAATTTGTACCATAGTTAAGACTAGCAACCAGTTTATTCATTTCTAATTTGTATGGAACAATGGAGCAACTATGATTGACGATGTTGACTGGTACTGACAAGCTTTCAGTTTACGCACGCACACAATAAAACATAAACTTAACTAAAACATAACTTAAAATAAAAACAAACAATAAACTTAACTGGTAAGAATTTGATATTGCAGCAGCTAAACACTGACAAAATGCTCGGCATTATTCTCTCTCTCTCTCTCTCTCTCTCTCTCTCTCTCGCACACACACACACACACGATATGAAAGTATCAACGTATGTAATCATTGACCAATAAAAGGAATAGTTTGATCAATGATTCTGAAACGCAACTCAGTTTTCAACTTCGTGGTCCGTAGATGTTTCCACGCATGCTTAGAAGACCGTTGACACTGATATCCTTATTTGTGTACTTCCTCCAAATCCCAACAAGTTTTCCATGCATGGTATGCATCTGCTTAGTTTGGTGTCTTGTCAGGTTTCCTTCCGATACCATCTTTACTTGAGATGGTATCATTTGGGCTTCTTTGTATAGTTGAGTAAGCATAAGATAAAACTGAAGGTTGCTTTTACGCGTTTTGCGATTCAATCGACTGTGCCAGCCCTCCACGTCATTGTTTGTTCATACCGTTTTTCCAAAGACACTCCACGTGGATATGGGCCAAATTGTGCTGGATATCCACCTGTCACTAATATACGTCATCCATTCATCGAACGTGGCGGTTCTGACCTTTCCTTTTAATTTTTCAAAAGCTGTAGGGATATCTTAGGCTGGGAGAAAGGGCAAAGCAAACACCTTTCTACAAAACTTGAAAACAGCATCCCGCTGGTTGTATGCCGTCTACAAATAAACAATATATACATATTAGCCTTTATATTGATGCAAATAATGAGATCATTAACATAAGGAAAATTTTACAAATGAACACCGTGAACCATCTTATCTCGAGGTTCAAATAGTGAAGAAATGATGAAAATACAAATGAAGACTTAACGTGTCACGAATCGACTAAATATGAAAAATACACTATAGCAGTGGTATATAAAAAATATATCTATATTTACCTGAAGACCTTTTTCCTGAAGTTTTCGCCACACAGCCTGGCCCCAGTGGAAGGCACATCCACTTGTATGTGGAGTATCGAAAACCAAGCGGAGTGCCTTCCATATTCCACTTTCGAAGTCTGCTACAAATGACTTGACTGATGGTTCTCTGCGTGAAAGTCGATGTAGAGCCTGGAGTACCGAATAATGAAACATTATGTAAATTGATTTTAATATAGAGAAAAAATATATAGCGAACAGAGAACATGTAAAATGTGAACGAATTTTCGTTTTCTTCATAGTTTGCAGAATGAATACATTGTAAAGTTACTCGCGTTTTTATTTATAGAGAATATTATCAAAAGTGGTGAGCAAAATAATAAACTACCTTTTTGTAATCTTTCTTGTTTTTGCCGGATATCACGATGAACACTGGTGGTACTTGCTTCATATTTTCTCATGACTTCAAGAAACTGTGAACCGTTAGCAACTGATAAAAAGGTTTCCTCATGATCTTGAAGGTACCATCGATGTACCATGTTTTAGCCTTGCTCAGGAGTTGCAGCTGGTAATCAGTAGCAAATATTAAGTGGCGTTTGTCGTTGCGGATTACATCTTGTCTGAAGACAGGTTTTGATTGTATTTGTCATGTAATATTCGATAGAGTTAATAATTTTCTACTCTATTCGCCGATTAATAAAATAACAGATCGTCTAAAAAAAAAACAACAAGTAAGTATTCATTAAAAGGTAAGAAAGTCTTTTGAAGTATCCTTCTCAAAGTCGGATTAGTGTTTTCAAGAGTTATGCCTCGCCTCTACTCTTGTCGCTAATTTATAACAATAGATCGTTCATATTTTTATAAAACCATGTGCAATCGAGCGTGTCATACATGAAGCAGCTTTACAATCTGAAGCCTAAAATTAAATATATTTGTTATAATATCTCATGTACGGTGTCGCTACTCTTAGAAAAATGTAAACGTATTCTGTAGAATATTATCTGTTAAGTATTATTGTTTTATTAATCAATATAGATAATTTGACCGGACGACTTAAACTGATAATGTCGTTGTGCAGATTCATGTATTTTTTTAGCATAAAAATAAATGTATACAAGTATTTAATTAGAATGAGCAATATGTGTGTCTGTGTGTGTGTGTGTGTGTAACGAAGTATGATTATTTCTTTTAAAGAATATCAAGATAGTTTAGTTTGTTAAAAATTTGTTCAATTTTTTCCTGAAACCTATTCTATTTTACAACCTATAAAAATTGTCCTACTTAAGTTAAATATATCTTACATAGAATCTACTTGTTGTTTGAAGAAAAAGAACTTGATAGAAGTACCGCAAAGTTGGGCCGAATTTTCTTTCGAGTTGGGATGAATTGCATTAATTTCGGCCCAAGTCGGTACGAACAAACAATGACGTGGCGGGCTGGCACAGTCGATTGAATCGCAAAACGCGTAAAAGCAACCTTCGTTTTATCTTATAATCTACTATACAAAGAAGCCCAAATTATACCATCTCAAGTGTGTGTGTGTGTGTGTGTGTGTGTGTGTGTGTGTGACGAAGTATGATTTTTTCTTTTAAAGAATATCAAGATAGTTTAGTTTGTTAAAATTTGTTCATTTTTTTCCTAAAACCTATTCTATTTTACAACCTATAAAAATTGTCAAAAACATTTTATCCTACTTAAGTTATATATATATCTTACATAGTATGTACTTGTTGTTTGAAGAAAAAGAACTTGATAAAAGTATCGCAAAGTTGGGCCGAATTGTCTTTCAAGTTGGGATGAATTGTCTTAATTTCGGCCCAAGTCGGGCCGAATTGTCTTGGGCCAAATTGTCTTTGGGCCGAATTGTCTATAAGCCCATTTAAAGTCAGAGCCCTTGAATTTTTCATAATCCTATCTTTGGTTTCTGAATCTTAACCTTACTTTAAAAAATGTGTGGATTTCCGCAAAATTTAGCACCTTTATACTGAGAAGACGTTGAAATTGTTTTGATTTCTAAGAATACATGACAAGTTACAGATTTATTTTCCCCGATTGTCTGCCCATCTGACTTTGGTTTATGCACACTTTCTTACCAAAAACTGTTGGATATTTTTACTAGACTTTGCATGCAGCTTTATATTAGTAATTGAACCACGAACGAGCTTAAATTTCACTATTCTACATAATCATTTAGAAAAGCTGTTGCACCTGATTGCCCGTCCTGACTGGTTTCTGCCAAATGTCATTACCAGGAATTGTTGGACTTGAACCAAACGTGCACGAGGATTTTTTATTGTAGAGACCTAAATGAGTTTAATTTTCAGCATTCCATTTTAGGTCATGGTTGTGAAGGAAAGGTGGATTACGGTCCAATTTGGCAACAATCTTTATATTGTTGAAACTTAATCAGAATCAACTGGGATCTTGCATCCAGGATGTTACGTCCCCGAGTGTCTGTCCTGGCTTTGTTTTGAGCAGCATTACTGTTCCATCTTTTTGTGTTATATAAAATTTGGCATGCGGTTTAACATTGATGAAACCTTGAGCAATTTTTACTTACAGTCTTCCATGTTATTGCGCAGAGCCTTATCACAGTTGCGGCAATGGTGGTGGTGGGAACTAATCAGATGTAAACACGGTACAGTGTTTACTCATTGAGGAATGATTTAATGTATCCCATCTTTATTAGCCAAGATTCCGATATGCTAACCCAGCTACGCCTTGGCGGATCGATCAGATATTTCAGTGCTTCAGGTCTATGAATTTCACTGACTACGGTTGTACGTCACCGCATACAATCAAAATAAAATTGTTCAAATTTGAACACTGTTCCTACACGATTGAGACAAGGGGAGCACACAACTGGAATTGCCTCGTAAATAAGAAATTTTCCATTGCCGGTCCGTGTTTGCACAAACACATCCTTTCCATAAAATAGTCTTGTAGTAGTCTCTGTTTGGGACGTAGTCATAATTTCGATGCAAAATTTACGAAGTATCTTTTTTTAAGTCCACTGCCGCCACCATTCTTGACAGATACGCAATACACCGCAGTTATACGTTCTTGGTTAGTTGGCATTACATATTAAGGGAGGCAACTCATGAAATCCAATAGATGTCGCTACGACGAAGCACTGAAATATCTGATCGATCCGCGAAGGCGTAGATAGGTTAACAAACTTGGCTAGCGAAAATGTATAAATCACTGATCCTAAATTTAATATATGCACATCCCCAGTTAACGTAAGCGCAGAATCATTTTTTTCTCAGAGCGTAAAGAAACTTCAAGAAGTTCTGACTGCGCTATACAACGGTTATTTATTAGTGAACAGCTCGTCACATATCCCCCTCACAATACTCCCCATGCACCTCTACACCCTTTCTCAGTTCTTGACTATCCGATTATTAAATGCCATTTTGTGTTCAGACACTGGAAAACAACTTGCAACAGCATTAGTTAGTTAGTTAGTTATGCCCGTCACTCCAGCCGTGGTATAGGCCCCACAAAAGATCGCCAGAGACTTCTGTCCTGATCCATTCCCTCAAGCTAACTCCAGGTGTGACCCAGCTTAGTGATGTCCGCCTCAAGGTCACGTCGCCAGGTGTTTCTTGGTCTACCCCTTCTCCGCTTGCCTTGTGGGTTCCACCTCAATGCCTGTCTGGTAATGTTGGTTGGCGGCTTACGTAGGGTGTGTCCTATCCAACCCCACCTTCTCTTCATGATCTCGTCCTCTACCGGAAGCTGAGAGGTTCTCTGCCACAGATTGGCGTTGCAACAGCATTGCGGCTTTCAAATCGTCCGTAGATCTTGGGTAACGGGGTTCAACCAAACATCGCCTGGAGCTAAATCAGGGTTGTATGGAGGACGCCACATAATTCTGTCAGTACGTCTGTCATGACGATGGATTTATGAGCTGGTCTGTTTTCATGGATTAGATGGATACATCGGGTACCGGTGCGCGGATGGGTGATTCAGTAGTGTTTAATAACTTTTGATAACATTTGAGGCAAATAAAATGTCTAGTGACACTAGAAGAGTTAGGCACACCAGGACCGCAGACAGGGTTTGTGGGCCCCGGGGAAAATTCTCCAGTAGGCCCTTATGAATTACAGACGGTGACCATTGTGGGCCCCGTGAATTTTGCCCTAGTTGTCCTACCTTTTTTGCGGCACTGACTGACACTGGACGGCTGGGCCTTGTGCATAGAAAAAAAAAATAAATAATGCACTTAGAACTCTCAGCCTACGTCGAGCGATTTGTAATCGGCTTGTTTCTACGATCCAAGCTTTGTTATTTTCTCTGGAGTCATGTTCATAGGCAATAGCGTACTAACGGGATGGGGGGGGGGCGGACGGGGCGCCAAAACGGCTGTGAATGATAGAATTTAGATGCCAGGGAAAGCCACCAAATGGTATTAAATTGCAGGAAAATCACTGTCGGCCAGGGCTCCACCCCAGACCCCGCTGAGGGAGCTCACAGCACTCCCCGAAACCTCCTAGCAGGTGCGAGGGGCACTAACCGCCTCCCAAGAAACCTCAACCGGCTTCGGTCCTTCGGGCCTTGTGTTCTGGCCCTTTGGGCCGTCGTCGTCGCCCTGGGCGCCATTTACGCCACTGGCTCCCTGGCGCCATTTACCCTTAGTACGCCACTGTTTTCAGGGGGATGGTCCCGACCTCCCCCCTACTTAAAAAAACGCACACACGCGCGCGCACACAAATGTACGGTCACTTGTCAATTGAAATTTGATCATCGTTTTATTCTTGTGCACGTTTATTGGGTCTGATCCAGTCGACCTGGTCTAATAAAGGTAAATCCATGTTTCATCACCTTGGACAATTTTAGAAAGTTTTATTCAAACGACTCTCTTCACACACACACACACACACACACACACACACACACACACACACACACACACATATATATATATATATATATATATATATATATATATATATCAGTCCTTTCAAGTGCACTGGATCCAGCAAGGGATCACGTATGTCGGGGATTGATTAAGATAAATGCAATAAACTGACAACGAACAGTGCAAAACTAGTATCTAACTAGCCTGAGCGCTTTCGACTCTTAATGAGTCTTCTTCAAAGGCAGATACAAAACACAGACAAGACAAATAAATAAAACACAAAAACCTTTGTGTTTGTAAAACTTTACATGGCTGTTTCTACAGGAATTAAACCTTTAAATTTATTATGTTTCAACTAGTTTATTTCAACTTGTTTCGTTTGCTTGAACATATTTTCATATTTGATAAAGACTCATTAAGAGTCGAAAGCGCTCAGGCTAGTTAGATACTAGTTTTGCACTGTTCGTTGTGAGTTTATTGCATTTGTGTGTGTGTGTGTATATATATATATATATATATATATATATATATTGCACAGTGGATTTTTAAAACCCTCCCATCCTTGTGCACGCTCATTAGTATAAATCAGTTTGTTGGAAGTTAGGTTAATCAGGGATCCTTGTTAAAACAATAGTTCGTACACTTCGTTACCTTCATCACTGGCATTCTTTCCATCCGTTGTACGCTTAGATAATGTAATAATTCAGGTTTCTCGAATAACTTAGTTACAATCAGAAATCTGTCGGAAGGTAAAAACAAAACAAACAGAAACCAATAGTACATGCAAATAATGGAAGATATTGGCAAAACATATTATATGTATAAAGAAAGACTAATTATTTACAGATACACTTGTACACGAATATCCCCGTCAGAAATCTGCCAAATAACAGAGCTAAAATATTAGGTCATACTAAATGATCGTTCAATGATTATGCCTTTGATACACGTTGTGCTGTAGCACTAGTGCAATTATTGTTGTTAGGTGCACTAAAGACGGCACTTACAATATGCATTTATAAATTACTTAGAAATTTGACATATCTAGCAACCCGGTTTCTTTGAAAGGCTACTGTATCATGTGTCGTCCCTGCATTCCACCCCCCTCCCCGCGGGCAGTCTCACAAAGCATAGTATTACAGAAAATCAGTGTAGAATAAACGTTTTATAGCAGTGCTAAAAATTGTTTGCATTTTTTGCAGTCCAATCTTACACACAGATGAATTAGTGTTATTTTGATATATGTTGTACAATGAAAAATGGTTTCTTTCTCTCGGCAAGGGCTTAGCAGCTTGACCTCGTGGGAAGAAAACCAAGATGATCTAGCCAAACGGGCAAGGCAAAAAAAACAAAAAAACAAACAAAACAAAAAACCAAACAACAACAACGAACATGCAGTTAGACTATCATGATATAATATTATTTCTGAAACTTATGTCAGAACTGTAATTAAATTTGACATAATCTGTAAAACTTTAAATTCCGTATTTGTAGAAAAAATCTGCATACTGCGTGACAAAGTATGTCGCATACTGTATGAATCAATATTCCTTATCAGTAACATCTACTGGTAATCTTTTCAAGAGAACATATTTGCAGTTGTAACTCGTCTTTTCAGTTAAATAGGTAACATTTAGGCTTAGTTGAAAGTTTTTAGTCAGAAAATCCCCAAAAGGCGACTCTAAAACTTGACGTATAAGAACATGTAATGCATATTGTAATAAACATTCCCACATATAATACACATGTCGAACTGTGTTCGATGGACATACGTAGAATAATATAACAGTATAAGTATAATAACACCTCACTATTTTAGCTGACTGTTTTCTAATAATGGAGGGAAACAAAATAGATCATTATAAAATCAGGAACCAAAGAAATTTTTGCGTGGTCTTGAACATTTCGAAAAAAAACAAAAAGAAATACTTATCCGTTTCTAACGTGTATCATGTCTTTACTATATTTCCATATTAAACCCAGTGTGTGCCTCTTTGTTCGTCCCTTGACTTTTACAGCATTCATTTGTTAGACCGACAAAATCCATAACAAATAATTGTCGGATAAACTAATACGTCTTGTCCCAAGAACATGTTTTTACGTGTGTGTGTGTGTGTGTGTGTAGTCCTAATACTTTTATCTCAGAAAAACTAGCTCCCCAAAGTGTGTGTGCATCGTATCAGAATCAAGTTGTGGAAGCTCATCTTTATATAAATAAATCACATGGCAATTAGTGCGTGAGTATGTGTGTATAGCCCGTATCGTAACACGATTTGTCGGACCTTGACAGGTAAAAGGGTGATATTCACAATTCTTTGCATTGGTTGTTGAGAAGTATAAGATTTTGAGGGGGGGGGGAGCATATACGGCAGTGCACTTATTATTGGCTACATCATGCCGAGAAAAACGAGAGCGAAATGTATTTCCCGTGGGCACACCCTGGAAGTTAGTTTTGTAAAAGTGAGGAAATGAAGGCAAGACTGTTTTGAGGAAAAAAGTTACTCATTAGTATTTTATCGACCTTTGTGTTATAAGTTACTACTTTTATATACATTTCTACACAAAATTTTACATCTTTACGTTTTATGTTTTATCTTTATATTTCTAATGTTTTCATTTATTTCAAAGGGTTTATCTTCGTAAATTTTTGTGAAATTAATTTTTACATTTTTAAACTTTTAGTTGGCACTGCATAGCCACTTTCGTGCTGATGTGCCGTTAAATACATACATGCATACATACATACATACATAGTGATCATAAAATTTTTTCTTGCACTATATAAATGTTTTACCTGGAATATAAGACGGCTGGATCTGTCTCTGACTGACCGGAGTTTTAATTTTATAATTTCAATATTTCTTTCTCAGAATTGATTAATATCTTAATTCATATTCCGATGACTGTAGCACAGTAGCATTTTCAGTCAGTAGCATTCATTTGCAATTCTTTCATCCGGATGAAATTATTGGCAGGCTAAAAAAAAAAAAAAAAACAGGGTAGGTTAGCCTAGGATTTGGGTTGAATAGGATTGAAAGAAAAAAAAAGGAATTAGGTGGCTTTGAATTTTTGTAAAAGTATTGCAGCTTGGCGGTTGTCCTTTGATTTAAAAAATGGATAGTGTGGTCTAGAATTGTAATGAAAATTTAGTGGGAAGTAGTGTGACTTGGAATTTTTTTGTTAATGGGGGTAGGGTGGGTTGACCTTTTACTTTTTCAAGTTTTCTTTTCAAGTATTTTTATCGTATTGGAGGTAAGATATTTTGGTTGGAAACTGACAATTTTTTCCCCAAAATTATTCGAAGTGTTGCCCCAGGACATATATAATCATTATTACTGGTCCACCACTTTATTTTTACATATAATTCCTTTCATTATTATACGGTAATTTGATATCAGGAAAAGTTCGTATGCAGATCTATACGATATAACTTTAGCAAAATTTGAAAATCGTCTTCCTATGTCACCATTTAATAGAATTAATGTTGTTGGACACATACTTTTTCAACAGATTAACTCTCTTAATTATGTTCTTATTTAAAGAAAATTTTGTATTCTTTGTTTTTATATGCATGCCATAAGGTGGAGTGTATTATATAATGAAGTCCGTCCGTCTGTTTGTTGCCAGTTTGGTTTCTGCACAATAACTTGAGTTGTCCGCTATCAACATTAATCAAACTGTATGGAAGACTTGCAAGGTGATTTCAGGATCAAAAAGTCAAAGGTCAGTGCCACAGTGAATGAAAGAAAGGAAACAGTGTCTGCACAAAAACTCAAAACTCGCCACTTTCCACATTTGCGAAACTGGTGGATGGATTGCTCTTGGGGTAAGGAAGATGGCTGTTGAGTTTGGGGTCCAAAGGTAAAAGATCAAGATCTCATACTGACAAGTGAGATGGGTTGGGTTTTTTTGCACAATAACCGTAGATCTACGTTACAGTCATGGCCAAACTTGTGGATGGATTGCATTTAGGGTAAGAAAGAAGCATGTCGATTTTGGATTCAAAGGGCAAAAGGCAAGGGCACACCACCTGAAAGAAGAAAAATGATTTCTGCTGAAAAAATGTGTTATTAACGCAGAGGACTCTTGCAAAGTGCTTTCATGTTTATACAAATGAAGCTGATCTTCCTTCAAATACCGTCCTATTACTAAAGTTTAATAATCCTAATTTGAAAAAAAAATACTTTATGCAACTTCGTAAACCGCTGAAAAGGATTTTATCAAATTCAGCAGAAAGTTTCATGATGCCAATCCGGCTTCAAATATGTTTGCTACTTTCAGTTTTGGATGAAATTCCACCCGGCCATTTTCAGCCAAGCTTTGCACAGAGTATAACGCCTTTCACATTTGGACCGCTCTGGTGGCCTAAGTGGTTAGAGCATCCGTCTTGGATGCGGGAGGTTGCGGGTTCGAACTGCGGTCGAGTCGTATCAAAGACATAAAAATGGAACTAGCAGCTACTTCGATCGGCGCTCAGCATTAAGAAGTTAGGACTGGTCGATCAGGTGTCAGGATAATGTGACTGAATGGGATATAATGCTACATGTCTGCGGCATGATGCCTCAATGCTAGACATCACTATAAACTGCCACACTGCAGACATCGTAGCGAAATGACTGAAAAATTGTTAAGCTTCGTAAATAATGCAAATCGCACACACACACACACACACACACACACACACACACATTTATACGAATGATGCATATCCGCCTTCAAATATAACCATAGTACCATAGTTACTCAAAAGAGAACAATCTTTAAACGATTTATTCGAAACCGATGAACCGAATATACCTAGACTTTACAGAAAGCATCCTGACTTAGAGAGTTTACAGTTTTGCCCATCAGCCCTAAAAATGTGGCCGTCCGCCATGAGATAGAGTTTGTGGACACTGAGAGACAGCTAGGTATGCTAAATTTGCAGGCCTTCGAGGCGACCTCACCGTCTTTGTCCGAATGTTAATATGTGAGCAATGAGCAATATTAAGTTTAAAAAATTAAAATATTTCGAGCAGAAAAATTTGAGGTTCCTCGTTTGTGTTTGGTGGGACGTATTTGTTTAGATTCCCGTTGTTAGGTTCTTTTTTGTTCCATTCCATTCTAAATTGTATTTCAAATCAGGCTTGTGTCCCCACCCCCCACCCCCCGGGGCATTACATCTTTTGGATCGTTTCCATGCCCGCCGTAAAAGTTGAAGTGATTTTTTGACATGGATTTACTGATTTTTAAAAATCATTCTCATGTTTGCAAAATGTGTGCTATATTTGTTGTAAAAAGAAGTGAATTCTTTTAATACGTGTAGCCTCTCATCATCCTTACCCCTTGTTTAAGAGACACATCCCACCCCCAAATTTATTGTGTTACTTCGAGCTTTGTTACCTCTTCGATTTTATTCTTTTGTGCTGCCATTTCTCACTCTTCTTACCTTTTTCAGAATGTTTTAGACGGATAATACTTCATTGCGGGATTGGTTACCTCATTTTGGGTTGGAATTTTTTTAACATATCGGGATGGGGTTGGGCAGATTCTGCGCACTTCCCTGATGGGAGTGATATAGCCAATCACACCGACTACTTCTTACCTCCCCCTTTTCACGTCTTAAGCAAAAAAGTTCTTCTTTTATTTTTAAAGGCTGAATAAAAACGAAGTATTAGCATTGATTTAATAAACACGCCGTGCCATTTCCTGTATAACTACTTCTAAATATTTTGTCTTTGATTTTTTTGGACAAAAATAAATAAATTTGTAGAGATCACTATTTGTACTATTTGCGTTTAAAATTGTCCTCCGATGTTTTCGGATTTGGGTTTAATATTCGTTGTTTGTTTTATTTAATCGCCGCGTTCTTTGTTGATGCTATTTTAATGGTGTTTGTTTGTCTATATGCTTTAATGTTATTTTTTCTCAATGTTGCCATGGTTTTGTTTCTTTATTCTGTTTGAATTAAGGTTTTAAATTGAGGTGTCGATAGCTTTATACGTAGCTATGCTTGTCTAGATTCGACGGCCATGAAAGTGATTTTGTTTTTAAAAATGGGTTTTGGGTGACAAGAAAACGGTTACTTGATTTGCCTTTGGTGTTTGTTTTCTGATGTAATGTGAATTGGTCACGTTTATGTTACCTC
>JAECUM010033397.1:0-50000 GCA_016617855.1 Megalonaias nervosa
CATTCTCAATTTCGCTCTAGGTATGGGCATTACCCAATATCGGTAATTGTCTAAACTGTACGCAGGTGTGTTCGGGAAAGATTTGCATGCAGCAAAATTGCACATTTTAATAAACAGGTGACATCGTACCCACATATCGTCCATCAGGATAAACTCAGATTTGGGGGTTGATTTATCGGACTCTGCGAGGTTGTGTGCATGTTAGGGCCTGAAATGAAGCCGTTGACAAAATTATCTGGTGAAATTGTGGAGAAAAATAGTAATATCGCAATAGTGTGATATACGATTTAAACAGACTGAAAATATCAACTGCACCCCTTTTATGTGCTCAATTTTCTGATTCCCTAAATATTCCTGAATACA
This sequence comes from Megalonaias nervosa, assembly GCA_016617855.1. Classification (NCBI taxonomy): domain Eukaryota; kingdom Metazoa; phylum Mollusca; class Bivalvia; order Unionida; family Unionidae; genus Megalonaias; species Megalonaias nervosa. The sequence continues at coordinate 364 of JAECUM010033397.1, forward strand.
ATAAAGTTGAACAACGGCTAATATCGCAGCCTGGGCCCTATTTGTTTTCATCGATATAGATAAATTTTGATCAATATGTAATGTTGTATAACAGAATTTATTTTTTTTTAGCAAGGATGAGTAAAACTGTTTAATCAATTTCACGATAATTCAGAGAGCGGTGATGTGGCAATTAACTAAGACACGTATATCCAAATTTCGCGTTATGCTAAAAACATATTGCGTCACTTTTAGAGCTACTCCGTACAATCAACAAACCCAGAAAACCGGTTGTCGCACAGAAGCATTTTAAACATTACCGTTATAAATTCTGGCACTGCCATTGAAGGTTCAGATTTTAGTCGTTTGCCCACGATGAAAACCACACACACACACACACACACACACACACACACACACAGATATCCAGATATATATATATATATATATATATATATATATATATATATATATATATATATATATATATATATATATATAACAACAATATATATATACTACTATATATATAATCTAAGCAACTTAATATATAGAATCCAATATTCGTTCTATATGAAAAATAGCTTGGCCATTTCCGTCAAATCAGAAAATTCACGGGAAATGGCTTAAAATGTTCCGCTTGCACGTACGTTTTAAAAAGTTAAAACAGGTAAATAAAAACCAAGCTCGACCGGCAAATTATTTTTTTTTTGTGTTGCTCAAATATCAGTGTTTTATATAGTAACTTTTAGAGTATTAGTTGTCGCACAGTCTCTTAGCGTCTATATAATCGCGTTACAGATTTTCCCAGGTCTTGATAATGTCTGACCTATTGATAAAGTGGGATTTCACCTGTGACAGGTGTATTATTTCCTATTATTAGCATACACTCACATTACAACTTATCTGCCCCTTGTCTGGCGTTATGAGATCACTTTCAGATATCAACAAAATGACGACAGATTATCTACAATCATTATCCGTCTCCCTGTGAATAACGATAAAACTTATCTTGAGATAACAATTTTTAAAAGCTTTTCTAGTTCTCAACAGGTCATCCTCTAAACGTCAGAAATATACAAAGTATCGTCGAACATTAAATGTTTTTAAGTTTTGGGATATAATATATAAAAAAATTGAATTTTTGGGAGGAAATTCTGAACCTCATGTACTTTATCCTACAAAAAAAGAGGCTGGAAAATTTGAGTATCACTCAATTTTTAGATTTCTCAGTCACACCAGCTTCAAATTGATTAGCATATAATGCACAATTAAATAACTTCTTATCTGTGAAAACGAATACTTCATCAATCAGGTTGAGTTGTGTCCCAATCATCACACGACAAGGATGAGGTTTCATAATTTAAATAGCGCTTTTGGTGATTTCTAACAGTTCTCCATTTGCGATGTGTTACATTCATTGAAATTTCAAAGTGTATGCGACCTATATTATTTTCGTCTTGTGTCATTCATGAAAACTGAAGAAAAAATTAATTCAGCCCCATCTCTGTTGTGGATTTCATATATGTTATCTTTTTCTGAACTAACTAATTGTTTGAGAGATGGTGCTAAAATATACTGTAAATATGCGCTAATTTCGTATTATTTACAATAGATTTCGTATTATTTACAATAGTCTACTTCAAGTTTGCTGCATTCGACGTAAAAAGTGATTTTGTACGTCACCTCTGATGGTTCTTTCATGACCTAAAATGCACAATATTAATACCAAAGAAGAAAATGCATGTTTTGCTTGAGAGACCCTTATTTTAGAGCCATCTTTATCTTCATCTTTTTCTGCGCTTTATCGTTAAAGACGTGACCGTAACTTGTTTTCAAATCTGCTTCATAAAACGGTGGTTTCCTTTTCAATCTGACTCCAGATTTTCCATACGTTTCTTTTATTTTCAAACACAGCTGTTCTCGATCTAGCCCGCTCTCCATTTCGGTGACATTTTTGTCACGCTCCCATATTTATGGTTGGTCCGCATCTTGGAAATAGAATTTGTAAGAGAAAGGCTGACGATGTAACTCCAGTTTTTAAATCCAATACTGTAACTAATTTTTACTTGTTCACATCTTGGAAATAAAATTCAACAAGAAGGGTTCTTAAAACAAAGAAGTTCTCCTGACCCTGTGTAAATAATTTTATATTGATTAAAGAATGAAATTTTTATTGACTTTTCTAAACAGTAACTAGTGATTGTCTGGTGTCTTGTAAAATGCAATAAAAAAAATTCTGCAAATTATATGACAAATCTAAATAGTATTGTGTTTCGATCAGATCTTAGCTACGAATTCCAGACTGGAGACATTTACAAATTTTTCCGCAGTAAACGGATTTTTCTTTAGAGTTGCAGATGCACGGGCGCATAATCTAAAATTGCATATTTTATGGTCGAAATTGTCGCATTGAACTAACGTATCAATGAATTCACACATCTGTTGCCTCTTTTTATTTCAAGCGGAATGAATTACGATAAAATATCGTGAACAAAATTACCGTGAACAGCACATTATACGTTCGCCTTGTGTTTTATAGTCTCCTATATAGATAAGAAATATTTGTGCAGAAATCATTTTTCTTCTTTCAGAGTGACCTTTGCCCATTTTGAGTCCTAAATCCCCAGGTTTCTTCGTTACCATAAATGCAAGCAATTGCCATGGCTCGGGCCATGTCTATGATGTGTAACTGATAGTATTTTGCGGAAAACATTTGTCTTCTTTCTCTCAATGACCTTGACCTTTGACATTGACCCCTCCCCAAAATCGATAGCTTGCTTCCTTACCCAAATGCAAGCCGTCCACACAGTATAGTTGAGACATGCAACTACTGTTATTATGTCAAGCCCATGTTTTTATTCTTTCAGTTACAGTGACCTTAACCTTTAACCTTTTCACTCCAAAATCAGTTGGGTTATTTCTTACACCAAATACAAGCAAATGTAGAGAGCTCAAGTCAATATGCAGAAATCATGTTTCTTCTTTCAGAGTGACCTTGACCTCTGACTTTTTGAGCTTAAAATCAATACATTCTTCCTTACTGCAAGTGCAAGCCTCCACAAAGTTTGATAACTGTAGATGGTGAAGAACTTGCGTTATTGTGCATAAACTATTATCCTTGATTTAGTCACTGTTACCATGACCTTTGAACTTTTAATCCCAAAATCAATAGGGTTTTTCCGTGCCCCAGGTGTGAGTTATCATAGTTTGATAACTGTAGGTGGTGGACAGCTTAAGTTATTGTGCAGAAACCAAATTGGCATCAGACATGATATTATGCTTTACCTTATACCAGGTATATCAAAATGATATATGAAAACAATATCAATAATACCATGAATAAAATAGTATGTCCACTCTGTGTTTAATTGTTATCTATGTGGATACTAGTAGGGTAAGGCTGACTCTGGAGATTACTGACCAATGGGTCTCAATGGCCTTGATGTTTGGTCAAGGTTCAGCTTTGACTTGTACTTAAAGTGCAGAAACCATTATTTTCTTATGACTTCCCATGACTGTGATCTCTTATCTTTAGACTCTAAAATCCAAACATTTCAAAAATTGTTACAGATGCATAGTGGATTCAACTTTGAACTTTTGAACCAAAAATCAATAGGCCTTTTTTCTTATTCAAGGTGTAAACAATAAGCTCTAATCAAGGTTGGTGAAAGTAAATGGTTAAAAAAAAAAAGCTGCAAATTTAGTGGGAAACATTTTTAATTTGTTCTGCCCTAGTGTAACCTTGACCTTTGACCCTTTGATACCTTAGTCACCAGGCTTCTGCCTTACACCAAGCACAAAAAATCCACAAAGTTTAGTCGAGGTTTGCAATATAGAACTAAAGTTATTGTCACGCAAAAAAATTCTTTCTGTCACAGTAACCTTGTCTTTTGACATGATTCAAGCTATTTATAGTACATGTGATATAACATGCTCCGCCTCACTGCATTAGCGTACAATCTATAGGTACCACATTTTTGTACTGTTTCCACCAATTTCAATACTGTTTTCCATAAACTGCAATTTGTTTTTGCTATGGACAAAAATATTTGTGGTCACCCTGGAATTCTGATATTTAATTTAAGTATTTTATTGGTTTTTTTGTTGTAATTTTTGTTAAATTCATAAAATGTAAACTTACATATCCACATGCCTAATGTAAATGAACAAGGTCAGCAATACAATTCCATACATATGATAACCTACCGACCTTAGGAACATGCCTCATGTTAATATACAAGGTCAGTACTACAATTCAATACTCAGTATAACCTACTCACCTTAGGACTATGCCTAATGTTAATGAACAAAATCAGCACTACAACTCTATACACATGACAGCCTGTTGACCTTAGGAATATGTCTAATGTTAATGAACAAGGTCAGTGCTTCAACACATGATAACCTATTGACGTTTGAAATATGCCTAATATTAATACACATGGTCAGTACTACAATTCCATACACATGATAACCTATTGACCTTAGAAAGACAAAATTTTCTAATTCAATCTCAAAGGATATGTTCCAAAACCTCACAGATTTAAGCATTTAAGCATTGAAAATAGCACATAAAAATGAATAAATCTGCTCTTATATGATCAGGTACCTAAAATATTTGATTTTTTTTCTATTTGTTGGAGAATTTGATTTTCACTATAGTAAAATAAGGATAGGTAAAGATGATATTTTCTATTGATAATAATGATGGCATTGTTGTTAATTATAAATATTGATTGGAAATAAAAATAACTTGAACAGCTATAAATAATTGCACCTTTTTTATTTTTTCACTGAATGAAAATCAAATATAACAAAACACAAAATTTAATCTAAATAGAACTGAAGTTCAAACACATCAATGTATCTTGTAAATTGTTTTTAATGAATTCAATGTAATTTGTATATAAAATTCCATTTCGTCCATAGATACAATCATTATGAACATCACAATTATAATTTAAATTATAATTTAAAAAAACATCCATTTTGATTTTAAAATTTTAAATCAAGAATACTTTTTTATCCATTTAGCTTGCTTGTTGAAAATATTTAATGAAATACATACTAGCTCTACATACAAACCATTATAATGGCATAAATAAATTGGTTTTCTTGGAATGTTTTGCTTGAAATACGATACAATGTTTGGACCAAATTTAACATGTGCAGAGAAAAGACTGAGCTCTAGTGATGACACTGAAAGATTTTTCATAATAGAACTGAATAGCTCCTCCTGTTCTACATTTTATAATTTTGAAATTCACTTTCAATGTCTTCATTTTCATCTATTCCTTTTGTGTAATTCTGCAGCATTGAAACACATTCATCTTTTACCCCATTAATCTAAGTGCTTTACAAAGGAAAGACTGAAATACATTCTTGTAAATAATTGTAATTCAAAGGTTGTGTCTATAAATATCTATAAAAATATTCATGCATATAATGCTAAACATATACTTCCTTATTTTTCAAAGAAATAGAAAAGAGTCAAGCACTATCATATACACATGCTTATAAGTTAAGTCTAAGTGCAAACAATGTAGACCCTTATATGCAGTCTCATAATGTGCCAGCCTATCATGGTCTATGGTATTATCTCTACTCATTACTCCTTGTAAACAGCATGTACCCATATCTGCTGGCACATTATGTGGGAGTCAGTCTGGGTCTTTGCAGTGTGTAGTTGGACATGACTTATAAATGAATATACACAGTATATGATAAACTGTGCAAATACAGAATTTAGTAGTAATTTTAAAGGGCAGTTCAATAGCATGGTAATAGGAAAATAATGCTGTTATATCCATAATGCATAGCTACAAAAGTGTTAAACTTAAAGTATTCCCATATCAGAACTTTTCTTAACTTATCTTAATGTCAATGGCATAATTGTAAAGCCTGTGGATGCAAAACAGCAAATGTATTGGTACAAAAAAATGTCACAGGTATATGTATCACAGAAATGTATATATTTCCTATTAATTTACTAAATCTACATGCTAGTTTTGTGGAATAATAAAGAACTTTGGTATGTCACATTCATGGTAAAGTTTAAATACTTAATGTTCAATTAAGCCATACATATTCAGAAGGTTAACTGCAATAATTTCCTTATAAGAGTAGCATTTTTTAACTGTTAACCAATTTATTCATTGTGTCCTTGTGTGTCTTACTGACATACCAAGAGTGTAAAAATTATGAATTTTCCATGCCAGTTTGGCTTCCTCATCAATGGCATATTTCATGCGAGTTTATAAATAATTTAAGAGAAAGATGATTATATGTAGGCAATGCATCATATTCTGACGATCTCACTGACTTAATGTAATTTGTATTTTACAGAATAGAGAATCAATTTAGGATGCCGCCTCTGCTGACTCTTCCAGATACTTCTTACGTCTTTGTAACCTGAAAATTAGGGAAATTGCATATTATTATCCAATCAAAATGTTTTTTGTTATTTCCTTCATCTTGATATGTTCACACGAGGTGAATTATTGAATGTTTTAATTATCAAAAATTGTGAAGACACTGCAAAAGTAAGTTACCAACTCCAATGAAAAAGAAAATATTTTGGTCAAATTAGTTAATCATGAATATTGAAACAGACATTTTTTCACTGCAATTCAGTCGCAGTGGTTTAATTAATCCCAATTCATGAAATATTTTAAGTCAGTTATTTGGTTATTTGTGACTATGTGCACTTTGCACAAATCCATGAAGTTAAATCTATCTACAACATGAAAAATCCATGAAGTGAACTCCGTCTATGACATGAAAAATCCATCAAGTGAACTCTACCAATGACATAAAAAATCCATGAAGTGACCTCCACCTATTATATCAAAAATCCATGAAGTGAAATCTAATTATGACATGAAAAATTCTTGATATTGTGGGTAGCAATTTGGCAAAATAATTGCCAGTGAAAGAAGATCAAAAAGACATGTAAACCAATGCACAAATGAAACACATTGAAAATATCTTTATTCAATGTAAAACATTACTTAACATCTTTAGATCAAAGCATGCGATAAAATAGTATTACTTCTGTAATGAATTACCACAAAACATGGGACAGCATAAATTTACAGGCCCTAGCTACCTGCTAGGCAACCAAAATATAGCATTCTCATCCACTTACTGTCCCTAAAGGGGACTCAAAGGAAATGATAACCGGATTCACTGAGCAAAATTCCTGTGACATGTCTGTGCAGTATACTTTTTCACATGACCAATAAAAGTGGTGATTCTAATTCTGGCTTTGTCCAATCTCTATACAACTTGCTGTCACCATTGTTTATGACATCACAGACAATGATGCCCATAAATGTAATGCCATCGTTTTGCATGTCTAGCAATCAGCAATGCAACAAAATCTCCTCCAAAGAATTAGATATAAAATAAAAATGTTAAAAAGTGTTAAAATTTGGATGAAATCAAATAATTATAGTTACTGGTTAAGTAGCAAAACATCGCCATATATTTTTATACATCTTTGTCCAGTTAATGAGACCAGCTTCCACAAACTGATGAAACATTATGTAACTACTCATATGAGATGTCAGCTCATTGGGTATTGATAATGTAATAAACAGTCCTATTGGCTATTGACAATGTAATCAACATTCCTATAGGCTATTGATAATGCAATAAACAGTCCTACTGGCTATTGAAAATGCAATTTAAAAAATGCTGAGTAAGGTGGATTGACATATCAGATATATCAATTACATGATACAGTATATATTTGTATTGAAATATTTCAGCTGAAAATAGCACCTTGCTAGTTATATTAGTATGTATGTATGTATGTATGTATGTATGTATGTATGTATGTATGCATGTATGTATGTATGTATGTTTACTGGCACATCAGCACAATACTGGTTATATGACATTATAGTAGCTGTGGCTAATAACAAACAGCACAAGGTACTCATCTTTGGCAATGAGCAATCTTTTGCCAGTGATGTTAGATAAATAAATGAATATAATACATGTTGAAACAGTGCTGAGTGCTTCAATATTAGAACTTTGTGCTTGTCTCTTTCTTCTTTTTCCATCAGCAGTGTAGATGGCATGACAAAACATATTAATTGAACTGACTACATCAAGCATGTGTAGAAGTAATTAAAATGTGAAATAGAAAGAAAAAAATAGACTGTGCAAAAATTAAATAAAGCTGAATTTAACATACAATTGTATAAAACCTGGCCCAACTTGTCACAACTTAAGTAAAAAAGCACCATGGATAGGAATATAAAACACCATAGATGGAAATGTAAGGCAGTGATGCAATATTACATTAAGGGGAAAATAATCAATCAAATCAAGAAAATATTACTTTAACAGCAAGTAATTTCTACACCATATAAACAAGGAAAAATAGATGGGTACAGTGACAAATTTTAAGGATGAATTTGAAGAACAGAACTCGACACAAAAAGTTCCAGTCAAACAAATGAATAAATAAATTGTATTTTATAAGTTAATCTTAACAATTATCCCATTTAATGGCAATAATTTTTTTTCTGAATTATTCTTTTTTGGGGGTGGGTGGGAGAGGAATCATTTTGGTGACATTAAAGAAGAAAGTGCAGTAAACATAAATGTACACAAAGCATGGTGGTGGACTTGATATATATATATATATATATATATATATATATATTACAAGAAAAAGGGAGAGAATAATCTTGCTTCTGATGAACTACTGAAAATCATCTAAATCCTACGATTTTGTGATCAATTTCTGGATAAGGCAAAATAACAAATAATATAAAATGGCAATCTTCATACCATACTTTTTCAAATTTGTGAGCTTCTATCCAGGACATTTAATAATTCCTAATGATACTTTCTACCATAAAAAAAAAATAGTTAATATGAAGACAATGATAACTTGTTTTGTTTGGAATATTAATGGAAATCTGTCAGTAAGGTCGTGTATAAGAATCCAATATACACAGGTCATACTCTGAAAGCATTTGTCAGAAATTTCCTAATTAAAATGACATGAGCCATATAGAATAATTAATGTTTTGATAGTATTTCAAAAATGCTTAATATCTAAGTACAAACATCTAATTTAAGTTTCTTGTAATTTAAAACAAGCATTCCTCAATTTTTTTTTATATACAGCTTATGCCATAAATTGATTACACAATGGTTATTTGATCAAAATTGATACATTTTTAAGGAAAATACATGTGATACAGGTAAAAAAAACCACTTTCTACATGTGTGAACTCCAATAAGAGATACATATTCAATCGCTTAATTTTGTGGTTGAAGAACCCTGACTTCACTATGTTATACTTTGCAACAAGTTTCCTTAAAATGTTATTTTAAAGAATAAAGAATTTGATTAAAAACATTTACAAGTCTGTCTTTTTTGAGAATAAATATTCAAATAAGTAATCTAAATGTGTACACTGATTGGGTAAGTAAAGCTCTGTGCATACATGAAATCAAATATGATATATTAAAAAAATATTTTTAAAAAATTCTTTTTCATGCTACACATGATTACCTGATGAATAATTCCGGTGTAAAAGGATCACTGAAATGTTATGAAGATGTTAGTTTTCAATAGAAATGAAGTTCATGTACAGAAGGCCATCCAACAGAATGTAAATAGCTTTATAATATAAAATTATAGAAACAAATTCTATGTTAATGAAAATTTCAGTTGGTTTTATCACTTCTAGTGCTTTTCATTACATCGACCATTTATTAGTGCTTATAAGTTGAGTCCAGCTGCAAACTGCAGAGACCCTGATCTGCTGTAACATAATGCACCAGTAGATCAGGGTCTATGTTGTTTGTTCTACTTATTACCCCTAACAAACTGCATACACCCAGGTCTACTATTGCATTTTGCAGTAGCAGATCTGGGTCTCTGCAGTTTGCAATAATCTGGTCTTGACTTATAATTGAGTATTGATGGTACACAATGCATTCATGTGTATTGACTTATAACTGAGTATTGATGGTACACAATGTATTCATGTGTATTGACTTATAACTGAGTATTGATGGTACACAATGCATTTATGTGTATTGACTTATAATTGAGTATTGATGGTACACAATACATTCATGTGTATTGACATATAACTGAGTATTGATAGTACACAATACATTCATGTGTATTGACTTATAACTGAGTATTGATGGTACACAATGTATTCATGTGTATTGACTTATAACTGAGTATTGATGGTACACAATGCATTCATGTGTATTGACTTATAACTGAGTATTGATGGTACACAATGTATTCATGTGTATTGACTTATAACTGAGTATTGATGGTACACAATGCATTCATGTGTATTGACTTATAACTGAGTATTGATGGTACACAATGCATTTATGTGTATTGACTTATAATTGAGTATTGATGGTACACAATACATTCATGTGTATTGACATATAACTGAGTATTGATGGTACACAATGCATTCATGTGTATTGACTTATAACTGAGTATTGATGGTACACAATGCATTCATGTGTATTGACTTATAACTGAGTATTGATGGTACACAATGTATTCATGTGCATTGACATATAATTTAGTATTGATGGTACACAATGCATTCGTGTGTATTGACTTATAACTGAGTATTGATGGTACACAATACATTCATGTGTATTGACTTATAATTGAGTATTGATGGTACACAATGCATTCATGTGTATTGACTTATAACTGAGAATTGATGGTACACAATGCATTCATGTGTATTGACTTAAAATTTAGTATTGATGATACACAATGCATTCATGTGCATTGGCATATAATTTAGTATTGATGGTACACAATGCATTCGTGTGTATTGACTTATAACTGAATATTGATGGTACACAATGCATTTATATGTATTGACTCATAATTGAGTACTGATGGTAGACAATGCATTCATGCATTGACAATCAAGATATATATTGAATGTCATTATAAAGTGTTTGCATTTTTTCGGATTGCCTTCAAAGTATCAAAAACATAATTAAACAATACAAGCTTAATGAAAGATACAAAATGCATGTAAACAATTTTTAATTACTTAATCAAATATGTTTCAACATTTAATTCACTTATACACTTAGAATTTGTTGCTTTTTGGGAAAGGACCAAGGAGCAGCTCAGATACTTACCTCAGAGCAAAATATTTTTTATTCTTTAAGTTTGGCTGTTTGTTTGGATATATATATATATATATATATATATATATATATATATATATATATATATATATATATATATATATATATATATATATATATATATATATATATGTGTGTGTGTGTGTGTGTGTGTGTGTGTGTGTGTGTGTGTGTGTGTGTTGCCACCAATACAGTACAGATCAAAGTACAAGGATGACCCATTGCCATAGTGAAGATGAAAGAAATGAAGATTATCTGAATGGAGTATTCTGAAATAATAATAATAATAATAATAATAATAATAATAATAGTAATAGTAATAATAATAATCATGATGATAATGCGAAATGGACTTAAAAATATAAAGGGCATAAAATCAACTTTTGAATGAGGTGACCAGCCATGAATGTATAGGTTTATTGAATATATAAACAGCCATTTCAAGTAAAAATGACAGATTTTGTGCAGCATGTGGTCACAAATTTTTTTGTGATCAAAAACAGAAAAAGGCTATTGTTTTGCTTTTATTAATTTATAAATGAAGTAGGATGTAGAAAATATGGGTCTACCAATTGTACTGGGCCATACTGGAAAGTATTATGAAAATCTGTCCAAGTAGTGGCCCTGCTGCTCATTTTTGTTTTTCTCAAGCATGTTAAAAGTCATTTTTTCTTAACTCTCAGTGACACTGAATGCAATTTTTCTAATTTCAATTCAAGTTAAAACTGATTTGAAAAACAGGTTCTGTAGAAGAGCATGTTTTGCCTTTTCCTGAGTTATAGACCTTCACAAAAACTGAGTTGATGCCAACACTGATGACATCATAATTGCTGTTTTGCATTTTCCCCCATAAAAGGCAGCCAAACAAGATAAACATGGTTACAACTTACATTGTCATCATAGGTTCTAATCTGGTTTGAAGGGAGAATCTGTCGGTATACTCAGAGTATGCTGGGAACTTATTCTTCCTTTCTTTAACTCTAACATGTTCATCCTTCCGCATTTGTTCATACTGGGCTGAGGTTTTCCTATAAACATCAGGCAAACCATGGAGCTTCTTCAATGGAACCGTTGATCCGAACCATGTTGTGAAATCTGAAGAGCAAAATTGCATGAGATTTGGTTACATACTGAATAAATGTTTTTATTAGCTGATCCAGCTATTGTTCAGAAAAACACAACAGAAGACAGAGAAAACAATGAGAGAAAAGGCCATGTTGACAACAATAAAAAGGAGAAATTATTAAATTAAAACAAGAAGTTGAATCCTTTTTGGAATTTTGAAAAGAGCTGTCTAAAAACAACATACATATAAATGGTAATTGTATTTTGAAGTGACTTAAATTCAACAACAAAATTACAATAGCCAAATATGATCACACAGGTTGCAGATATGTGTTACTGACATCAATAAGTTAATTTATACATAAGGAAACATGATATCAATATTGTTCCTAAAAGGCAATAAATGGGGTTATTGAGATGTACTGAGCAAAAAAGAGGCAAATTTTGCTTTTGTGCGGGTGATGTTAAGATGCACAAAGAGAAATAGAGGCAACAAACATTCAGCAGAAATTGAGCAGGATGCAGAAGAAGAGACAACATTAAAAGGAAGAAATAGAAGGAGATATAGTCATTAATATGGTTTGAACACATGGGACAGAGAAATTCATACCAAAGAAGAATGAAACATGAGACATTGAGCTAGAGGTATGATAATGGTGACAGTGAAACCCAAAAATCAACGACAAGGAAATGTAAGTAGGACTTGGTCTATCAATTGGAAGATTTTTACAAAATGGTGTAATGTAGATCTACTGAGTAGTATTAGAAAAGTTCATTTACTGATGAACATTATTAGACAATATGTCCATTTACCAATAAGTAATATTAGAAATGTCATTTACCGATGAGTAGTATTATAAAAGTCCATTTACTGATGAGTAGTATTATAAAAGTCCATTTACTGATGAATAGTATTAGAAAAGACCATTTACCAATGAGTAGTATTATAAAAGTCCATTTACCAATGAGTAGTATTAGAAATGTCCATTTACCGATGAGTAGTATTATAAAAGTCCATTTACTGATGAGTAGTATTAGAAAAGACCATTTACCAATGAGTAGTATTAGAAAAGTCCATTTACCAATGAGCAGTATTAGAAAATATGTCCATTTACCAATGAATAGTATTAGAAGAGTCCATTTACCAATGAGTAGTATTAGAAAAGTCCATTTGCCAATGAGTAGTATTAAAAAAGTCCATCTACCAATGAGCAGTATTAGAAAATATGTCCATTTACTGATGAATAGTATTAGAAAAGTCCATTTACCGATGAGTAGTATTGGAAAAGTCCATTACTGATGAGTAGTATTAGAAAAGTCCATTACCGATGAGTAGTATTAGAAAAGTCCATTTACCAATAAGCAGTATTAGGAAAGCCCATTTACTGATGAGCAGTATATTATCAGAATTGGCCAATGTCAAAGATATCACTCTGCTTTGTGCTTCTAATTTCTACAGAAATCATGACAGGTCTATTATACAATACAATATTTACTACAGGGGGATAGGTTGGGTGGACAGTTTGTTTGAATTTATGTAGACTTACTTGGATTTCTTTGTGAATAATATCCCTCAGATGGCCTCCCATAGTCCATTGAAACATACCCTGGCATGTTGGTTGGTGGCCGACGGTACATGTCGATTGTGACAAAGTGTTTTGAGTCCTCTGGTTGGTTGAAATGTTGAACTGTTCTCTGTCCTATGCAAACATAATGTAGGAAGGAAAAACTGATTAATACTTTTTATTAACTGTAACAATATAAGAGCAAAAAACTCCAGACTGTAACCTGGTCTTATAAGGCTTTTCAAGCAGACATATTCCAAAATTTGTCTTAAAAATTCATGTAAAAATATACCTTACTTTCGGTTAATTAATATACTACAAGAAATTATAATTCTCTATCAATGGCACTAATCACAGAGCTAAAGATCTTGGAAAAAAAGTTTTATAACATTTTCTGAATGAGCAAGATTTATTATTATCTAATCTCCATGGGAGATGACTTTTCACTGGATAATATGACTTTATGTGATTTGTGATAAATCATAGCAATGTACAGTGATGATCAATGTCATCAACTTGAAGACAGGAGATTATGAAGATGTATCATAAACACCATTCTATTTTTGGTTTTCATAAGGTGATCTTTACACCATTACAACAAAAAATATTAGCTACAAAAATCTTTACAGGCTCAGGCATTTAGCTCATAATGGTGTGACCTGTTTTTCTTGTTACAAACAGAGCGGTTATATATAAGCATGCCTATCGATTATGGTAGAGCCATGTTTATATCTATTCTTCTAAATCTGGCATACAGTTTCAAACTATAGAGCCTTTAATACTGGTTTGTATATGATGTATTGAATGCATTTATTTTCAATCATTGCGGTTTCTCATTTATCTTTTGCTGGGCAATCTATTGATATGTTTCTCAAATAAATAGTACATCGGATTTTTTGTTTGTTTACTGTTTTAGCAACATTATTAACCAATGGGAACTCTTGTATCTTTGTGCATTTGATATGCATGTGGGCTGAATTTAGAAAAGCCTCAATTTGTGATCATTACATGTTGCAATTTTATCCCCTGCCTAGAATGGGAGATATACTAATGTTATGGTGTTGTAATCTTGTTCGTTTGTCTGTTCATCGATTTGCCCCAAATCAGCTGTTAAGTTTTGCATTTGTGTCAGTATACATGTACCTCCGTGTATGGATATGTCTTGGTAAGAACGAAATCCTCTTTCCAAATGTACAGGTCACCATGACCTAGATTACAAACTTCTGTTCATTTGTGAATTTAGGTTAATATATTGTTACGTGTCTAGGCTCGTACAAAAGTAACAAGAAAAGAGTGAAGCCAACAAGCTTTGTACAATTTAACAAATAATTTATTTCCCTAGAAAAACAAGATAAAAATGAGAAAAAGGATTTATGGTTTATGAATCTAATCCAAAATTAATCCAAGAATTAAGAAATGTAAGTTCTATCAAATAAAAGTCCTAAGTGAATCACAGTTCGAATCCCGATGAAATTCCAAGATGGAAGGCGATGATGTATGCCGTAACCTTCACAGTGTTGTCGTGTCAACAGTTCCTTGTTGAATCACAAAGAATAATATTTCAGTTTTTGAATTCCGAATAATTTCAATAAATGTCTTTGTTCAAGAATTCTGATGAGGATCACTTATACGTATATTTTCCAGAGAAATGAATTATTAATTCCGAAAAATAAAAAAAATTCAGCTCAAACTGGTCACAACAAAACACCTTTGAGCTTCAAAGGTATAAAGCACAACTGGCTATTTCTTCTCAAAATTACGACTATACAGTAAATTAAGACATAAAACAGATACCTGGATTGGGTCACGTGATCACCTCTCTACAGAATAACGTAAATATGTTACATGACATTTATCACGTACTCTATTAGAGCCTAAGCTAAAGTCAAAGATTTTTATTCGAAAAATGAATTTTAAAAAAGTTGTTTACATCAAACTTGACACTGGTTCTGAATCTAGGTCAGCAAAAGATACAATGTTTCAAACTACTGGCTGTTTATCAGGTCAAAGAGAACTGAATTGAATTTCTGAAGAAAAAAATCAAATCCAGTAGACAAAATTATCATTACAATAACATGTAATGGAATAAAATAAAAATAAAAAAAATTTAAAACTAACAAACAAACAATTTAATTACATATACATAACAATATGGACACTGAAGTCATACACCTTTGTTAATGTGAATTCATCTTGATAAATACAACAGTAAATCACATTTTTCATGAAGTTCTAATGGTATATGGAATAAATAGATTGTTTGTAAATGTTGAAAGATCTAATTCTGATCAGTGTTGTGAACTTACCCACTTTGTTAGGCCCCCATCTTTGCGCTGCACCTAACCTGCTGGCATTGTGGAGTCCTGGGGGATCCCGGGTCCACTGCTGGTCTATCCAGCAATAAGGGTGGGACAGAGGAGGCCCCCTCAGGAGGTGCTGGTTGGTGTTGGTGGCATAACGGTCTTTATACCACCCCTTTTCTGGGTAAGGCTTCTCTGGTCGGCTAAAGTGGAAGAAAGCTTGAGGGTCCTGCAAATAGAGATAACATCAAAGTTGCAGTGTTAGTGTTGACTGTATTTATACATGTAATATTTACTTGGCTGAATAATATTCCTTGTTGCTAATGGTAATACGGTTTTTGTTTCTGAGAGTATCGGACCTGGATCTTGATATATGCAATACTTATTTCACCAAAAATATATTTGAATTACTGGTACTTGAATTCAGAAAATATATTCATGCCTGACATAAAATGGAATAAATTTAAAATGTCTTTGAGCTCCAAAATTTAATAATTTGAATATAAAAGAAATTTCAGTGAAGTCCTTCTTTGATATCCAAACAAGTCAACAAAATTAATCTAAATAGTTGAGTGTACAGCAGTGAAGAACAGCATATTGGTGCAATATTTCTTTCCTCATCAGAAAATTTCATTTCAAAGTTTGGATTAAAGTTTTCTTGTGCATTACATATTTTACCTTTGGTACATTTTTTATTTGTTCTTCTGTCATTGTTGTGTATGGGTCCTTCGGTGTATGGGGGCGCTTTGTCAACATGTCGACCCCTACATCAACTGATGCTGTTTCCATGTTATTTCTGAAAAATATTTAGCCTGATATTTCAATTTTCATTTTGACAACATTTTAGGATACATAATTTCTGATGAAACTGTGAATATATCAATACATACAACATGAAAATACCCAAGAAATGCTTACTGATCAAGTGAAAATTTAGATCAGACTTATTTGGTTTGTTAATGTCAGTTTGCCATAAAACTTAATGACCAAAGATCAAAGACTGTTGCATAAATACATAAAATACTGACACAGAAAATCACACATATATGACTATATACATGTATATGCATATACAAGATAAACAATACATACCGGGCATGCATACTTTGCTTTGATGCAGCAAATTGTGCTTTAAAGTACAGTAGAACCTGTCGTGAAAGACCGCCTCTTGTGCCAAAAATGTATGGTCTCAGGAGACAGGTGGTCTATCATAACAGGTCACAATGCTATATAATCAATAAATGTGTGCATTGAGAATCTCTCAAGACAGGTGGTCTCACATAGACAGGTTTTACTGTACTTGCAATTTTGATGTATTTAATATTGATATGTGTTGTGCACAAAAAACTGAGTCATCATGGCCTACAATATGAGTCTAACTTGATACCACCCTAGATTTGTGTCCATTACATATCTTGAATGCTATATTATAATTTGTTCATGTTGTCTATTGCCATGAAACTGTATTGGTGGTGTATCTAAGATGAGTTTGCATTGACATGACTTATTGATGGTGCCTGTGTATATCATCTAAAAATTTTTATATCTTCCTTCTGGGGATAGTGTGATTATTTTGAACATGGAATGGCAGACTGAAGAACTTATGCATGACCTCATCAGCATATTCTCAGGCTAAGACTGTAGAGACAAGCAAAACCAAGGTATTTTTATTGATCCAAAAAAGTTATGGTTGCTACTATATTTTCCATTTTACATTATTATAATTCTATAATTTATGGGAAAAATGTTTGTTTCAACTACATTATCTAATCTGATAACTGCCAAATTAAAAACTAATGAAACTAAAATTGTCAGTTACAATGTTTTCAGAGTTAAAATTTCTTTTGAGTTTAGTTTATCATTTAGAAATCACAATTCATTTTTAAGTACTGTAGTTGTGGTGAAAGGTGCAAACAAACCACCAAAGCAATGGCCAGGAAGCTAAGATATCGGAAATGATATCTTGACTTTGTCCAGTTTCTGTCAAAAATATTCAAACAAATATTTGGTTTTGTGGGTTCATTTTCAGCACATGGTAGGCTATACCTGGTGGCCAATATATTTGGTGGAGAAAGACCTTGGGGAAACCCCAGGAAGAACTACCAACCCATGGGAACTTACTGGCAAGCTTTCTCACATACCCACATTTGCTGAGCTGAGATTCAAACATACACAGACAGAGCTGAGATGTCAGTGATCTGCAGTGGTAAATGCTTTAGACCACTTAGCCACTAGGAGCCCCTCAAACAGGTATAAACTTACAGATGTTAACATAGTACATTAACATTGAAAACCAAAGTAACAAAGGGAGAAATAAAGTTGAAATGGTAATCATGATTTTCTGCCAAGACTTGCAAATATTTCAACTGTAGTATTCCGGTTAGACTTAGTTCCATCTATCTTAAAATTCACTTTTAAATGATTGGCCATTTCTGTGCAAAACTCAGCTTGAGAAAAAGGTGCAAAATGTTCAACTTGGATAATACACCCACCTGTTCATAATACTTATCAGAGTCACCATCTTACTTCGTCGCATTAATTTTCAGTGATGATTTTAAATGTCAGCATGACAAGTCTGTTTCCACAGTGAAATATACTTCCAACTAAGTGGAAGACCATATTAAGTAATCTAATTTTCAAAACCTTAAAGAAACAATTTTTATTTGGTTATTGTAGTGTAAAATAACTAATCCAAAAAGACATCCAAGTTATAATATTAATTCCTAGTCTCCTACAACCAGATTCCAAACAATACCAGATACTGAATGCTTTGTCTTTAGTAGCCTTAGTGTTTATTGTATATAATTCCAGTTCACTTGTATTCAAAGTATATCAAACTTCATCACATGAGTTTTTGGTGGCAACTTAATAGCTTTTATCGATGTGATATTTTTTATAGATGACATATTGTTGTATTCCATACCACTTCCTTATTTTTGTTTGGCTCAGATAATTCATTTTCATGGTATGATAAACTCCCTGCTATGCAACATACAGTTTCAGGAAAGACATAGTTTCCAAACATAAATATCCTCTTTCCTCACTGAGTGTACTCAAGACATGTAATGACATTATTCTTATCACACCACACAGCAACTTCTTTATGAGAAGGTGTACACAAAAAATCATACTCATCCATAACTTTATCCTTATTCATGTATGCTTATTTCTCAATCGTCTTGGTCACATAACCACATGGCAGATGATGGAAAATAAATGGACAATAGATTTATTTGCTTTCAAATTTCAAATTAGACACATGAAACATTCTATATCACTCTTAAAGTTTACATATCCCTAATGAAAAAAACTAACCCACTAAACAATGTTCCATGCATTCAGATAGCAATCATAATCTGAGAATGATCTATGTTGATAACCTAGTAACGATACAGTTGAAGCAAACCAGGTATACTGCACTCATATTATCCAACAGTATCTTAAAATCTTATGTGGGCTAATATTACCACGACAGATAATGATTGTCATTAACAACAACATTTCAAAATGTGTTTTGCATGCTATCTAGTATCTTTTTTTGGCTGATATTTCACTGGTATCATAAAGCCTTATATTGATTCACTTCTTAACTTCTTATCCCGAGGAAATATTATTCTTGAGATGTGGTTCAATAACTGATTCCTCGCAATAATGACATTTTTGTACTTGTTTGATTGACTCTGTACGTGTATTCAAAAGATAGTTTATATATTCACATCCTTATTCATTGGAACTAAATTTTTAATTTCCAACCGCTGACAGTTCAAATGCTTTGGATCATATTGTCTATAAATTAATCTATCATGATATCAGTCATATAGCTCCAATGAGATTCTAGATGAATTGCTTACTTTTGTGTCTAAAGATCACCAATGATGCTGTGTATATGTCTTTTTTTTTACATATGTATCCTATCAATCATACATCTGCACACAGGAAATAAACAAATATGGTGCCCGTTGCTACAACTATATGCCAAACTACATAGAAACCGCCAAATTTCAATTTAAAAAAATAGTGCAAAAAGATCATTTTATTTCAATCTGTATTCAAATTTTAAAAAATAATTATATTGTTATTATTAATGTTAGTTGCGATTTGTGGAAGTTGTTTAGAATTATAACAAATTAAGTGCAGTAACTGCAAAACGGATGCAGTTTATTCGGATTAGTTCGGAAATTTCATTTCCGGCTTGGCTTCGCGCTACGGTTGGTGATAAAAAATTTCTATAGAGTGCAACTTTAGCAATCTAGCATCCAGTATACGCACTGTAGACGATATAAAAGCATTTGAGCTGCATCAAACCATGTTAATATAGTACATTTGGTTAATGTATGTCATTTTAAAGAACCTGATCTTAGTTATCGGCATGCTGTGTTCTGCTTCATCAAGGGCGACGGTTTCTGGTGTAATAAAAAAAGTTTATAGTCCGAAAAATCAGCTTATAACATGCGAAGTTGTTCTGAAACTTGCATTTATATTTTTAATGCCTGCTTAACTTTATTAACTCTATTAGGTATCTATTTGTTTTGGAATTGTATATTTGGACGGCGCCGTTTAACAACGTTTAGAAAGATTTCGCATGTGCCCACAGTAGAAATTACTACCCGCACTGCTTCTGGTCAGTGCATTAGGGGCGAATCCAAAATATGCCGAATGATGTAAACTCGGCTCTACATTACTTGTACCCATCAATACCTTTATAGGTTTGGCGGCCTATGTATCGGACATCAAAATATTTAAAAAAGTGTATTGTTCCATAGCACCTGTTTTGTCTTAAATTTTACAAAGACAATTCGCACAGCTGCCTTGCACAAAAAATATTCGACTGCAACTTGTGTCAGTCTCACAGTTTGGATTAAAATAATTTTGTATGATATGTTGTGCAAACATTTAGAGGTTAGTCTGTGACTTACTGATTTTGCCAATTTAAAATATGTTGATAGCCTAATTCCATTTTACGTTAGTATTCAGCCATAAGTAAAAAAAAATATGATGCAACAATTTAAATTACTGTTGTCATGTAGGACATTGACCTGTCACATAAAAGATCCAAGATGAAATCTCAGTTTTGTTTCTTTTTTTAAATTATTTTAGTGTATGCTTTGATGAATTATGATGAATTATATACCCCTGATCTTAATTTGGTAACTTTAATTATTGACATATTTTTTTATGTGCAAAAAGAAAAGGTAAAAAGAAAACAAAATAAGTTGATTGTTTCTAAAAATATATAACATTTATAAGAATACATTCAAAATTTTATTTTGCCTTTGTAACATTTGTTGTAGTGTTACCTTGTCATCTTTTTGGGTAAGCTCAAATAGCGGAAGGGCAAGTTAAGTCTTTCAATTAGCT
The DNA here is from genome assembly GCA_016617855.1 of Megalonaias nervosa. Taxonomy (NCBI): domain Eukaryota; kingdom Metazoa; phylum Mollusca; class Bivalvia; order Unionida; family Unionidae; genus Megalonaias; species Megalonaias nervosa. The sequence continues at coordinate 21,812 of JAECUM010033397.1, forward strand.
TTTGAGAGAAAGAGAGAGGGGGGAGGAGAGAAAGAGGGAGTGAGATTTACTCATTGGGATATGTGCAGTTATTGTACAGCTCTCATTCATTACAGGTGCCCCAAGTGGTCTAAAGCACTCACATTACGGATCACTGCCATCTCACCTAAGTCTGCATGGGTTGAGTCTTGGGCTCAGCCATTGTGGGTATGTGAGAAGTATGCAGGTAAATCCTTGTGGGTCAGTGATTCTTTCTGGTGTTTTCCCAGGTTCTCCTTCCACCATTTATACTAGAAGACATGTATAGCTTATCTTGTGCTGAAAAATGGTGTTAAACCCTATAACAACAACAACATTCATTGCAACAAGGTAGTCAGGGTCCATAACTGCTGACCACATAATGCACTGAAGAGCTGTATTGTGAAAATGATCAAAAATGTTGAATGTACTTGGGGGGGGAGGTAAACAAAATACCTGCCAGATATATGCTAATACTGTTAGTTAATGTAAATTATCTTGTTTTTGGTGGTGGTGGTGGGGGTTTACTGCATGGTTGCTTTATGTCATCTTAATGAACCTGATCTTAGTTAATGGAATGCTGTGATCAGCTTCATCAAGGATGAAGGCTTCTGGTGTAAATAAAATAGTTTATAGTCCACCAATTATGTTCAATAATAATATTTTAGAAAATAAATAAAAATATACCAAGATTTAGAATACTTTCTTTGAACCCATACTGTCTTACATCTGATAGATCAGATCCTGAATAACATGAAAAACAATAATATAAACACCTCATTTTAATAAATATACTTACCAATTGTGTCTATCTTCAGTGGCATCAAGTGTAAAGTGATTGCAAATGTTGTAATCACTCAGAAAAAATGATTAAATTTAGGTTGACCTTGAGGCCAATGCAGCCTGACATTAAAAGCTTCATTCTTTTTTAATCAGGAGCTCATAATCACTATTTACCACTTAGCATCCTCCTTCGTGAATCCATAAAATCTCAGTTGTGTTTACAAAATAAGATTTCCTTTTCCTAGACAAGTGGACATCTCTGTTATGAAAATTAAATGTCTTAATTTGCTCTTAAATACTGATAAGACTAAACTCACTTTTAAATCTTATTTCAGTTGAAAGTGATGCTTAATTGTTTGCTTGGACCTTATTTGTTCTGTAGCTACAGTATACAAATGGATATCTATCTCTGCTGGGCTGCACTATGACAGATTACAGAATGAGGCGGCATGTTTAAAGATATGCCACCATTATTCATCTCTCTTAACTGTTGCCATCCCTGTGTCAATCAGCAATGGTCAACAATAAGGTGGTCTTTTTATAAGAGCTGTGTTTACAGAGATCAGGTCACTGATCTGCTGGGTGGCTTTAGTGCTAAAGGCAAATTTGACAGTCACATGTACTTTAGCCAAATACAGTAGTTGATATGGACCAATGATAATTATGGCATATTAGAGACATGGGTAATTTCATATGTTCAATAGCCTGTTTGAATACCATATATTACATTGCCTAACAGTGGCTAATTAGAGTTAAACTGTGACATAACATATTCAGTTAATGTCCAGATCAAGTGCAGTATTTTTCAATGTAAAGGTTTGCTGATATGTGTCAACAATTTCATGTTTTTTGAAAAACTATAATTTTGGGGTCCATTGTGCTACTGTGTTATATCTGGAATCACGTTATAGCAAAGCGTGTTATAATGGTGGAGAGCTTTACATGTATTTCCAGGTTTGAGGCATGGGATAATTTTCATATTTTTTGTGTAAGCTCAAATAGTTCGAGGACAAGTTCAGTTTTTCAGCTTTTGTTTGTTTGAGAGGGAGAGAGAGAGATTTACCTTTTGGGATAAGTTCAATGATGGTACATGTTCTACCAGGTTTGAGGCATGAGACTTGTAAATTTCCATGACTTCCAGAATTAAAAAATAAAGGAATACCTAAATTATATAAGTTACAAAGAGAAAACAAGTACTTTCAGATGTATATTTTGTGTCAAAATTGCATGCAGTAACTCTCATTATTTGAATGCCGATTCAGTCAATACACCTACCGTAATTGATAGTTGGCTTGTTCTGGAATGACATCACACATATCAGCAAACTAAGTCAAGAAAGGTAATTAAGCCTGCAAGATTTTACAGTCTAATCCTTCCACAATTTTAGCAATTTTAACGTTCAAGAATTCTGTAGAATCAAATTTACTGGGGAAGTGGATTTTTAATCTTCAAAAAGCAGGACAACTATGCTTATTAAAGATTTTCTTAATTTTTGACTTCTATATGTGTAGTAAATTCATCATTAAAGCAGAAATACTGCCAGGCCATAAGATCATGGAATTCTTGCATAAATAAGGACATGTCGGATAACCTTTCAAACCAAATAGCAGATAGGTTGAGACTGTTTACTTGTTTAAATTCAGAGCAAATGTTTATCAGATCATCATGTTTAGGTCCTTTTGTCCATGATCTGTGTTGATTCGGTAGAACATGTTTTATGATTGAGATCTGGTGTAGTTTAAGCAGAAATCGTAGAATAGTTGTGAATTGTCTCCTGGTGGAAAATAGCAAATCGAATGATTGATCTACTTTGAAGGAACCGTACAGACTGTGAAAGGTCATTAGCAGCTGAGAGTCATGTTGAAATGAAAAGTGGTGTTGCCGTGAGCTTAATGCCATTTTTGGCACATGATAGGCTATAAATGGCAGCCATTATAACTGATGGAGCATGAACCACCAACCCATGGAAAGTTACTGGGAAGGTTTCTCACATACCCACATAAGACAAGCCTTGGATTCTATCTCATGTGGACAGAAGATGGCAGTGATCAGTAAAGGCAATCACTTTAAACCACTCTGCCATCTAGGGAACTAAGGAAAGTGACACAAAGATTGTCTCAGGATAAATGTGAACATGCGGTAATGCTGAATTTTGTCACACTTTTTTTTTGTTTAATGTGGTCAAATCTTTTACCACATTAAATATGGAGGTCCTTTGAAACAATGAAAGCAGCAAATATTTATGCATTAAACCACAGAACTGACATAACAGTCCTTAGCTTTCTATTTCGGACTTTGAGTCCTTGTTTTTATCCATACACTGTTAGGGAACTTGAAATGGTATATTGTGGTTAATCCTAGAATAGCATTTTGAACTTGGACACCTTCTGCAAGAAAGAAAAGAGCTTACTTTAAAGTTCAGGTGTGTATTAACACTGATTTAAATTTCAGGGGTGCAGTGACACTGATTTATAATGACAAGTCCACCTGCTGGGGTTCAAGTAAATGGCGATTCCGGTGAAAATGAGAAGGTTGTGATTCTAGATGCAGGAGCCCAGTATGGAAAGGTAAAAATGTGATAAATGTTTAAGCTGATTTGTTTTAACTTTTGTCTTGTTTGCGTATCTTTTATATTATATGCTCAATGTACTCAAGATTTCTTGTCTCAGGTTTAACACGGGAAACTCTTGTACAGCATATTGTAACCGATGCTTAAGATTTCTTACAAATGTAGGAGATTTATTCTACTTCTCCTCACAATTGTTACTAACTTTCTGTTTCTTTGGAGTCTGTAGTCGGTATAATCATCACTGGCAGGTCGTTTCTTGAACCATTGTGATTAATTAATATGAGCCAATGTATGGCTAATTAATGAAGAAGGAAGAGGGTATATCTTTTAGTTCACTGCCAACAATTTTTTAAAATAAAATTCACAAACATAAAAGTTTAATCAGAAGATCACTGACAAGTGACCACTGATGGCATTAATTGTGATTATTAAGTTTCACACTTAATGGTTCTCTGTTCCAGATTTCAACATGATTAATTTTTTATTTTTGAGCGGAAAGGAGATTGTCATCTCTATATCTGGCATTGACAAAACAACAATGCTCAGCCTGCAAAAAATATCACACTTCAGTTTTTCAATGGTTGGATTTTTTTAGTGCTTACTGATCACTCCTCCAAACCAAGTTTGTTTTAAGGAGATAGTTTCAGAGTTGGACATGAGATTTATTCCTAAATTTCATATATTTCTTAGCCTTTTTTAAGTATTCTGAGAAAGCTTATATTTAGGCATTTTGACAGGAACTGAACTAAAACATGTATCAACTTCTGTTTAATATTCCTCTGTAAATGTCTTGTGTGATGCAGGATTAATTCAACAATACAAAAACTCAAAGGTCACCCAATTTTTATTAAAAGGCTTGACAGACATCATGAACCACCTTTGATCCCTATATTACTTATAACACCTCATGAAACATTAGCATTTGGCCTTCAACTCTACAGATTACAACAGTAACCTGAATCAGTTAACAGCTTTTTGTGTTCACCTGTCGGCATTTGTAATCTATCTACCAGTGTTACGTCTCTGGTCTCTAGTAGACTTGTTCCCACTGGTTACTGTAATGTGGGGTAGAACATGCACAAATATACCGATTATTTTTGGCTTAAAAATAAATATCTTTGTTATTTTTAAAAAGCGATAGATTGTAACTATAAAAAGGTATGTGTGGTAGACAGCCTTTAAAATGGTATTTTTGTCCTACCACAGGTAGAATCACATGCATGTTGATGGGTAATTAAACAAATCCTGACATTTGATTCAAAAGTTAATCCAGCCAAGTCATAATTTATTCCTTCTTCCTCTATCATAAGCATCAAAAATAATCTTGAAATAATATAACCTTGATTCAGCTATGTCCACCTAAGCATGACATTTGTAACCCGTTGGCTCTGCCCAGTTCATATTGATTTTGCATAGCAGGCTGATAGTAAACAGTAGTCATGCAAATATTGGTCACTGGCATATGCAGTCAATACGTTGTGGACAGTGTATGCTTACTAGGAAGTTCTGCATGACGTGAATCAAGGTTAATTATAACTTATTCTCTGGCCGAAAGCAAAAATGCACCTGTTGGAATTTCCATGCATCAGAAATGGGTAACATTTAAATTCCATATGTCAGAATTACCTATCTGGAGGCCATATTTCTGATTTGATTTTGATTAAACCTGGAATATCAACAGGGTCTTGGAGGAGCCAAAGTAGCTTGGTGGTTAGCTTGCCAGACTCATGACCAGAACTGTGCAGGATCCAATCCTACCATCAGACCAGCCTGGGTTAGCTACCTTGGTGTATCCTTGGGGAAGACACTTTACTCCAATTGCCTTGGCATTAACTAGCCTTCTTGTGTTGCTATGCTGTAAAGTACCAAACCTTACCAAGCTCTTGGACAGATTTAATAATGAGTGAGATCCACATGTATTAAAAACATGATCTTGCAGCCAACTGGTTGAATTTGTTATAAATCTTGAGTACTTATTTCTGATATGATTTTGATCAAACCTGGAGTTTGTTCTAATAACTTGTCAAGATCTCAAATTTGATAATGAGTGAGATACTTGCATATTAATTAGATGGTCATTCATCTGATTGTCTGATCTTGGTACCATTATGGAAGCCCTATTACTAATTCTACATGGAGACAGTGTGAGAGAAAGTCCTGCCTCCTTGCAAAAGTGAAAACATGATGATGATGATTTTCTTTTGTTGGTGAACTCTTAACAAGTTGGCTGAGGCAGATGGAGTTGCACCCCCTCTCCTTTTGAGTCCCCATCCTCCTCCCACCTGTTGGCCCAGATGTTGGTGGATGAAGAGATTTGGACATTTGACAAGGTGGTAAATGAAGTTTATGGTCATTTTCCCCTTTTGGCCCAGGCATTGGAGGAGGAAGATATCTGGACATTTGACTAAGTTTTAAATGAAGTGTAAAGTAATTTTAATTATGTAATACATACCTGCCATTAATGCAAAGATTCCCTCCTTGCTTCTTGCTCTGATGTCCTGGAGTACAGTCCGTTCAAGTAAGAAATGACAAGGCCTCTGCATGGGCCTATGATGCAGGAGTCAGACTAGGACTGTGTTTCTTCTGTTCTAGTATTCCAGGATATTTAATACTAATTAGAGGATGGAATATGTTTTGCTTGGATGTGGAAACTTGCATACTATAAAAGGTGGGCATGACAGTAGTAGGCTTATTTGGTCAAACTTGGATTATTTACTTGCATCATCAGTATCTTTTATGTCTTTGATGATGAGCAAGATCCACACATACCTAATGGGGTAATCTTGCATCTGGTTGGCAGGTCTTGTAGTTTTTATCACACTAGAGGCCATATTTCTGATCTGATTTTTATCAGTCTTGGAATGTATGCTTGTATCATCAGGATCTTGGCAGAGTTTGATAATAAGTGAGATGCATGTGTATAAATGTGCTAATCTTACATCAGATTGGCTGAGCTTGTTGCCACTTCAGAATGGATTGTTATATTAACATGGGCTTTTCTGCAAAGAACTTTTTATGAACTCTAGGTGGTCTGAAATGAAAATGATGACATTCTCTGTCAGTGGTAGTTGCTGTCCATCTTAAAGTATTCTTAACACTACTACTCCATAATGGATGGTTATATTGACAGGGGATTTTTTTTTTTTTTGGATGTCTAGTTTGTCCTAAACAAAATTGGTGCCCCCCTTAAACATCCATTATGACCACCATAGTGGATAGCTTGAAAATCTTTTTATTGCTACTCTTTCTAAATGCATTTTTGACATTGATGTCTTGTTTTCGTGTAAAGAATTGTCGTCTGGTTGGTGCGAAATGATTATAGCATAGCTGCCAACTGTCCCATTTTTTTTCTCCATATTTGTCCCTTATTTTGGACCTGAATACGAGTGTATGTTGTTTTTGCAAAAAATACGTTTTTTAATTTAAAAAAAATAATAAAAAATTTCCTTGCAATTTTCAGCTTACAACATGCACTCGGTTCCATTCTGATAGAAATGTATCACATGTATATAGGAATACAGTTCTACAATATGATTGGTTCATTTGAAATCGAGGCTACCATGCCTGTCTTTATCCGCCATATTGGATTTCGCAAACAGTTACTGCTACCACTGTGTCTCATCTTCGTAATATTCAACTTCTAATCATGTTGAACAGGAAAGCAGAATATTCAGAATTTTCACCAGAAAAGACAAGAAAACAGAACTGAAAGGACAATTGTGCCATCTTGTTTAGATTTGTGAAATCATCTGGTAAAGGAGAAGACTTTACATTTTGGAAATTGTGTAATGTGATTTCGCTGTTGGGCATGGAGGCGCACATGAAATACAAAAGCACGAAAAAGCTAATAAACATCAGCTTGCTGCTTCATCATACACAACTCAGCCTGAACTTGGATGTATATAAATACCTGAGAGAACCTTGATGTAATTCGATCGAAATTCGGTTTATTAAATTTCTTTTAGAAATGACCCTTCCTCTTTCAGTTACTAGTGTTGCTGGTGATTTATTTTGCACGTGTTTTCCAGACGGTAAAATCGCAAAGGATTACTTGTATGCTAGAATGAAAACAGTTCAGTAAGGAAATCACACAGAATTGAAATTATCAGTGACAGTTGGTACATTGGAATCGGTAATAATTGAAATAAATGAACAAGGTGTGGAAAATTCTCCTATTAACAGCCTGTGTCTTAGTGTGTTGCACTCTTGCCCCTTCTGAATGGGCACCCAAATGGAACAGGGTGCCCATCCAGAAGGTGCAAGTGTGCAACACATGCATCTTTGACATTAAATAATTATGCAAGTCACTGTCCTACCTTACTGATGGTTGTATATGTTGTATGTAGTTACATATGCATTAACATTTTAAAAATCAGTATTTGGTCCTGAAAATCAGTATTTTTGTCATAAGCAATCAGTATTTTTGTACTTGAGGGTTGGCAGCTATGTTATAGTACCCTTTGGGCATCGGTGCCATCTCAAAATTTTTGTTATCACTGCTTTCCTGAGCTAATGTCATATGATGTCCCAAATGAAAATGTTATCTATTTAACATCCAGTATGGCCACCACTGCCTTCATATTGAAAATCCTGCTAATGCTACTCCTTTTGAATGGATGATCATGGTGACATGAAGTTTTCACTAAGAGACTTCTTATTATGTCTAGTTGGTTATAATTGAACGTCTTGCCCCTCCAGTAAGACTTATTACGGTTTCTCGTTGGGCCTAAAAAAAAAAATGATGCTAATCAGACCTCCACATGGTGATCTTTAAAATTTGCGCTGGCTACCTCTCCATAATTCATAGTTGTAGTGATATAGCCTCTTAATTTAAAGACTTCTTATCATTTGTAGTGCTAAATGAAATTGGTTCCAATCAACCCTACAGTATGACCACCATGGTAGCCATATTGAAAGTCTTGTTATATCTGCTTCTGAACAGATGGTCCAATAGACATCAGTTTTTTGCTTAAAAAACTGTACCTAGTTTGTCCTAAATAAAAAGGGTGCTGATGAAGGGCGGCCATCTAGAAATTTTTATTTCTGATCCATGCTGTAAGGAGTTAGTAATTGTTTTCATCATTTTAGAAGTTGTATAGTTTAAAAAAACCTCAGTAGTTTCAAAATGGAAACTTGTTCTATTTTCAGGTTATCGACAGAAGAGCAAGAGAGTTGAATGTTGAAACAGAAATCCTGCCTTTAGACACACCAGCATTTACTCTTAAAGAGAAAGGATATAAGTATGATATTTTAATTGCTAAGTTTGCACAATAACTTTCCATGTAGTCAGCAGATTTTTCCCTGAAAATAGTGACATATAATCATTCACTACAGAATTGTACAATCTAGCTCTTGCTTCTAATCAACTTTGGTCAATACTTTTTTTAATCTTGTATTTTCTTTCATTTTCACTTTCTCTGAATGTTACTCTTTTCAGCATCATAAAGGTTTTTGATTTATTACTCAGTCATACATTTTTGCAATTTCCTTTGTTAAGAAATGTGATCCTTTTAATAATTAGAAAGGTATTACAGTTGCAGATGTCAGTGACTTTAAGGCAAATATCCCAGAGACAGTAGCACAATTCCCTAAATTTTTATTATCAAATATGTTTGGGGGTTTTTTTTATTTATTTAAAAATGAGAATTTGCATTGCCTTTGTCAGTTTTGGTGCCACAGCGGAATTAGATGCCACCTAAAACATGAAGAGTCTGTCTTATTAACTCAATTGACAGAGGTAGGAAAAGATTTTTAACCAATATGCTGAATGATTTTACTGACAGAAGGACTAAATAATCACATGATAAAGAGAGTCTGAATTTGAAACTTGCCATGGTTGTCACTGTTGTGTCCTTTGGAATGGTTAAAGATTCACAACTGTTCGTGTTAACCAGGTTATAAATGCACACCAACTCCAGTTGTGGTTAACTTAATATGAGCTATAAAAAAAAAGTTTGTATTTGCACATGTGAACCATCTGTTGTACTGAACAAAGACTAGAAAAATGTAGATAGTGTCTGACAAGATTTGATAAAATTTAAATCTGTGAGTATCCCTCTGAATATCCTATTTTTTCACAAAGTGAATTGCCTTGTAACTATTTTATTATTATTTTGCTTTACTTCGTATTTAAGGCTAGCTTTGTCATTGAGGGCTTCTTGGTGACTTGGATCTTTAACTAAATTAACCAGTGGACATGTACAGTATTTTGTCTTTGTTTGGAACATGAAACTTGGAAAAATAATAATTCTTTTAAAAGTGAAAAAGTATCCGATGGTATTGTATATATTATCACTTCATTTTATCAATCCATGAATAAATATTTGCTGATTTAGATGTACATTTTTCATATTTCAGAGCAATTATCATTTCTGGAGGACCCAGCTCAGTTAATGATGAAGATGCCCCAAGATATGATCCAGATATTTTCCACTTGGGTATTCCTTTACTGGGCATTTGCTATGGTTTGCAGGTAAAACAAACAAAATATTGACAAAATTATACTGATCGATAAGATTGAAAGAGAAATATTGAAAACTTTTTTTTATATACCCAGTCAAACCTGTGAGCGGTGGTCAGCGATGAGAAAAGACCGAACTGGCCTTTGTACACAGGTGACTATGCATTGTCACCTTTCAGACTTTGAATAAATACTATGCACTGAATTCTGTTATTGTTGTTGTTATGATTATTATTATCATTATTATTGTTGTTGTTATTATTATTGACCACACCTGTAGCCTAGTGGTTTGAGCATCCACCTCAGATACAGGAGGTTACAGGTTCAAACCCCGGCCGAGTCATACCAAAGACTTAGAAAAATGGTACTAGCAACTGCCTCGCTTGATGCTCACGATGAAGAAGTTAGTGTTAGGACTGGTCAGCCTGGTGTCAGGATAATGTGACTGGGTGGGATATGATGCTACATGTCTGCATCATAATGCCTCAGTGCTAGACATCACTATAAATTGTCACACTGCAGATATAGTAGCGATATGACTGAAAAATTGTTAAAGCTACATTAAAAATCCAAAATACACACACAAATTATTATCTTTTTTGTTATTATTATTAAGAGTTATGCATATTCAGTAAAAACATAAGATACATATATTTGTTGTTCTTCCTAAGTTAATTTTCTTAACAAGACTAGTATCACGACCACTTTAATCCATTCTTTTAAATTAATTCGTCATTGCCTTTAACAAATCACTGATCTTTCTAAGTTTTGTGCACTAAGACAAAACACTGATATGACTTACTGACACTAAAAGTTTCACTGATAAAATGTGACTAGAAGACGGTGAGCACCAGATAAATAAGATTCATATGGTATGTCCTTATTTAGATTTTGCATTCTGCAAGAAGCAAAGGTTTATTTTGCATAAACTGAGCATTCACCTAGGGAAATTGGAGTGGCCATTGTGACCAGGTGACGATAGTTAAAAGTAAATAAATTGTGTTTCTTTTTTTTATTCAGTTTTTGTTATTTACTTATTTTCTAAAAATAATGAACAGGAAGTAATCAGATGGGGTAAAGTTGGGAGAATCAAATGACAAATGACAGCTAGTTCCATTTCTGTAAGAAGAAATACCCCATGAAAATATTTGGAGTCCTTTGAAAACCCCTTAAAAAGTTCTCGAAAAACAACTTGCTGGGGAAGTATGAACCATGTTTTAGTAAGAAAACTAAATTTGTGTAAGTTTACGTTGTAATTACCTTGATGCAACATAGTTTTAGTTTGTTCATTATTATTTTTAGTGTTGTAAATGTGTTGAATATAGGCACGTAAAACCTAAAAATGGAATGATGCTAAAATGTTGAAGATTTAGCAAAGGGTAGTTTTATATAGTTCTTTGTTACAAGTCATTTTCATTTCTGATTAACATATGAATCAAATCATTTTCTTTCAGATGCTGAACAAGGAATTCAAAGGCACTGTAGAGAAGAAAGACATAAGAGAGGATGGACAGTTTCACATTACCATTGATACAGAGTGTCCCCTGTTTAAGTATGATGCTTTCCTTTTTATCCACTAATGCAAAAAAGCTTCAATCCCTCAAACAGCAATCACTCAAATTCTAGACATCACTTTAATGACTGAATCAGTTACAGTGCAAAAAACATTGTTATGTCTTTGACCTTGAAAAATTTAAAATTGTCAACAGCAAATGAAGTTTTGACCTGTGGCACTTTGACTTTTCAAAATTTTACTTTTCTATACCTTATGTAAACTGCTGTGAAATCAGTATTGACTTTAATATTCAGGATTGTACATTTTTTTTTAGTTTGCATGCATCAAAATACTCTATCCATGAAGTTGTAAACATTGGTTAGCAAATTTACACTATTTATATTTATGTTTACATATGTACCAGGAGTTTTGTTGTCTTTATTTATAATGCTGTTGTGATCCTAAGTTGTGATGTTGATAATATCACAAATTTTTGTATTAGTAATAAGTCATTCTCTGCTAAGTACACTGAAGACGTGAAGTCCTAGGTTACAATTCACTGAAGATTCCATGGTTTTTTCCTCTGGCCATTACCAGTGTAGTGTTATTTATAACTGACAAATATGTATAAGTTTAAATGCACTAATGCTGTGGACACCGCTGATTATGGTAAACATACAACTCTTTTGCAGTAAATTAGAAACGTGGCCAATATACAGTATTGGCAATCTGTATTAAAATCCCAGTATTGTCCTACGGAATCCAACAATAATATGTTGTGATGGCAATATACAATAATACAGTAAAACCTGTCTTGAAAGACCACTGCTATGTGAGGCCACCTGTCTTGAGAGACCACATTCTCAGTGCACAAATTTTGTCATTATATAGCATTGTGACCTGTTATGAGAGACCACCTGGCTTGAGAGGCCATACTTTTTTGGCAAAAGAGGTGGTCTTTTAAGACAGGTTCTACTGTATCAGTAATGAACATCATTCACCATGCCTTTGTATATTTTGTTATGGTGATTTAAGAATTTTATTACATAAGTCTCTCCATTGTTATGATGCAGTAGTTGGAGTCCATTAACACATCACATTATTTACCAAACCGTGCTCTGCTGAGAACCATGGTATATTGAGAATAGCATAATATACAGAACGATGGTATATTCAGAATAGCATAATATACAGAACCGTGGTATATTGAGAATAGCATAATATACAGTGCCATGGTATAGCAGCCACTATCAAAATGTTTTAAAATAATGGTGTCTTGAAAGGAAATGAAGATTAAAACTATGTTTCAGCTTGTTTTCTTTCAACCCATATTATTATATATTGGTTTTGTTTTGGTCATTCGGTATATGTTGGTGCTGCATTATATCTGGAATCACATTATAATATAGGCATGTTAATATGGCAGAGAGCTGTATATAAATAAGTGCTTTTTAATAATATTTCAAACTGATTTCATTTTCTCTGAATATTAGAAAATATTGTGGCTTTGAGAACTTCTTAGAACATTGCGCATTGCAAATCATTGTTCAGCAGTTTTGAGAAGTCATTGATATTTGTGGAGGAACTTTAAAATGTACATACACTCATGAGGATATGTCATCAAGTCCCTACTGGGAAAGTAAGATTTATTGATTTGACCCCATGAGGAGAGTCTGTTACTCTCAGTAATATATAAATCGGTAGCAGTTCTTACTTTGTACCAAGTGTCATTATAGTACTAGTACTAATATCTTGTAGAAAGATGTCAATTTTTACTTATGTATGCCTTAAAAAGTACCTGACAGAACAATCTTTTAAAGTAAAGATTCAATGCCATTCATAATGTATTTGTACTGTAGCAACTATTGATGCACAGTAACTAGTTCTTGGATAGTAGGATTTCTTATCAGCTGTGCTGGTCATAGACAGAAAACTTAGGGGCTGGTCTGTTGTCATCATCTGTTATCCATCTGTTTGTTAGCTCAAGCTTGTTATCGCTACTCCTCCTTAATTACTTGGAGGATTGACATAAAACTTTACACACATATTCATCCTCTGGTTTAGTTAGTCATAAATGAAAAATGGTGCTGCTCAGAAATCTTGAAAACCTTATTGTAGCTACTTTTCCTAAATGGATGGTCATATCAGCATGGACTTTTTCCTAAATGGATGGCCATATCAACATGGACTTTTTCCTAAAAGACCTCTTGTTATGTCAGGTTTGTTTAGATGGAAATGGTGCCACACAGACATCGTATGTGGCTCCCACAATGGCCATCTTGAAAGGGTTGTTATTATGTAAGCATGGGGTTTTCACTGCAAGACTTCTTATGATGCCTAGCTGGTCATAAATGAAAATGATGCTAATCTGACTTGCACTATGTCCACAAAAATGGCCATCTGGAAATCTTATTATCACAACTTCTCCTTGATAACTGGTCATATCAACATTGTGCTTTCACCGGAAGACTTCTTGTGATGTCTTGTTGGACCTAAATTAAAATGATGATGGTCTGACATCCAATATGGCCACTGTTGTGACCATCTTGAAAATCTTACTATTTCTAATCTGCCTAAGTGGCAGTGGTGCACAGCTGATGTCCAATTTGGCCAACATAGCAGCCATCATTAAAAATTGTTATTGTTACAGATATCAGCTTGGGGTTTCCACCAGAAGACTTCATATAATGTCGTGTTGGTCCTAAATTGGAGAGTTTATCAGACATCATCACTCCTATTTAATTGGTTGTCAAAAATAGTTTCTGTGGTATCTAGTTGGTCTAAATGAAAATGATGCAAATTGACACTTAGTGTGGCCAACATGGTACCACTTTAAAACTATTATCTCTTCTCCACCCAAATGGATGGCTATGTCAGCATGGGGTTTTCACCGGTAGACTTTTTATGATACCTGGTTGCTCCTAAATGAAGATGTTGCCAATTATACATACATCCATTATGATTGTCCTGAATGTTCTCTTGAAAATCTCGTTGTCACTACTCCACCTGACTGGATGGTCATATCAACACGGGTTTCATTGAAAGACTTCTAATGATGTCTACTTGGTCCTAATTGAAAATGGTGCCAGTCTGACATCAGTTATGTCCAACACAGCAGCTAATTTTAAAATCTTGTTATTCATGTAGAATATGACATAGTTTCAACATTCAGCAGTTATTAGGAAGAAATGGTTTTTATCTTGAATTCCTGGAAATTCATTTCAGCCAGTAAAGCATCAGTCCCTTTGAGGGACTCTTGTTTTGCATTATTTGGCCTTTAGGCATACATTATTCATGAATAAATATGGTGTGCTAATGGCAATTTCTTCTTTCACCAGAAACCTGGATAAGAACCAAGAAGTACTGCTAACCCATGGTGACAGTATTGACCATGTCGCTGATGGGTTCCAAACTATAGCCCAGTCAGGAAAGCTCATAGCTGGTAGGTATTAAATCAGAGGATTTTCCAGATCAACCCAGAATTCACAGTCTGGTTTGAGTTAATGAAAACAAACACTTGTAAGATATATTTTCTTCCCCATTCTACCTTTGTAATGTTGTAGAGGCATACAGCGATGACTTGTATTAGAGTATATCAAAGAGTAACCCACTCCAAAGAGGTTATGTATGATCTTCATATCTAGGTTTTAGGTTTTTCCAGTTTCACTTGAGTTCTTTAGTTTTACTTTAATGCATCTGAACTTTAAACAATATCTGTTAGTAGAATTGCAAACTATTTGACTTTATCCTGTACTTCATGGGTGTATCAGGATTAAAAACTCAGTTCAGTACATTAGTAGAGTTACAAACCAGGTAGGATGGGTTTATCAGGGTTATAAACCCAGAGTGCCAGGTTGCCCATCAATAGCCTGGTGTCAGAATAATGCGACTAGATGGGACATCATGCGACATGTCTGCAGCATGATGCCCAGTGATAGACATCACTATAAACTGCCACACTGCAGGCATCGTAGCGATATGACTGAAAAAATTGTAAAGCTGCAAAATTCCAAATCACACACACACACACACACTGATTAATGTTAAAAAAACTTGAACAGAAAATTTAACCCTGAATCCTATGATTGGCGCAGCAAGTGTGGTCATCACCATCAGAAAAAAGTTATGCTGATATTTCAGCACAGAGTTCTCAAATCAACTGGAAATTGGGCAAAAAGAGAGCAGAAAGAACAGATTTGTTCCTGACTTGGAAAGGCCCTTTCATTCCAATATTGATCAGAGTTGGGGAAAAACTTGGAAAAAAATTAGCTGCAACTTGATCAAAGAAAATATATGCAACAGAGTTGTAATGGAACTGATCATGAGTTCTTCAAGAATTTTTGGAGGTTCCAGGATTCTTCAGTCACTTGAAATACAGTTGCTGTATGGATCATGTATGCATGCCCAAAACATTATATTGTCAGTTTAAGTGCCTAGACAATGTAGATTGGTTACCTATCATCCTCTCTATATAGTTATCTTTATGTTTAGAATGCATGATGATCAGTCTTGTGTCAAAGTGTGCCAACACTTTGTCAGCAATGTATGATCTTAGTGTTTTCAAGAGAAAAATAATGAAGCATATCTTCTGGTTCCTTTTTTGAAATATAAAGTTAATAAAAATATATTGTGATAAATCTTTGTGTATTATTTGGTAACTCCAAAATAATAACCATTGCCACTCCAAAGTAGTTAATATTGCCACTCCAAAATAGTAACCATTGTCACTCCAAAATAATAACCATTGCCACTCCAAAATAATAACCATGGCCACTCCAAAATAGTAACCATTGTCACTCCAAAATAGTTACTGTTGCCACACCAAAATAGTAACCATTGCCACTCCAAAATAGTAACCATTGCCACTCCAAAATAATAACCATGGCCACTCCAAAATAATTACTATTGCCACACCAAAATAGTAACCATTGCCACTCCAAAATAGTAACCATTGTCACTCCAAAATAATAACCATTGCCACTCCAAAATAGTAACCATTGCCACTCCAAAGTAGTTACTATTGCCTTTACAAAATAGTAACCATTGTCACTCCAAAATAATAACCATATCCACTCCAAAATAATAACCATTGCCACTCCAAAATAATAACCATGGCCAGTCCAAAATAGTTACTATTGCCACTCCAAAATAGTAACCATTGTCACTTCAAAACAGTAACCATTGTCACTCCAAACTCAACTTTGCTGTGATGTTATGGAGTCTTGAAATAGAAAGTTATTATTTTAAAATGCACATTTTCATAGCCAAAATGTTTACAATTCCTATTAGATAGGGTCATAAGTGAATCTTGAAAAAGTAAGCTTCCTCCAGGAAAAGAAACTGGAAAAGACCTGGAAATTTAGTTTTAAAGAAGTGTACAAACCCATTTCAGTGTCTTCTTTATCTTGACAATAAATGGGAAGCTATTTTATGAACTGTCTTGATTGTTTATTACAGGCTTCATGGTTGATCATTACAGCAGGGCTTGTGTTTTATAAAATCCAGGAGAACTGCAGACAGCTTTCCTGAGAGTTATTCACTGTCATAAAATATTTACAACAGCATCATTTATGGCACATGATGTCATATGTAAAATGGTGGAACCTGTAAATATATAAGTATTTGTGAAAGGTAACTGCCATGAAATCAGGGAGAAAATTTGAAAAGTTCATTTAGAAAGCATCCGGAAATCTTTGTTTTTAACAATGTGATTGTGGAGAGCAATGGATGGCTCTCCTGGAAACAATTTAAGGAGTATGATGGCATGTGAGAGCATTTCTGCTCCACAAAACAAAAGGTCTAATTACAGGCTTCATGATTGTATATTACAGTCTTCATGATAGCTCATCACACGTTTCATGATTGTTCATTGCAGGCTTTATGATTGTATTACATCCTAGGGGCTTAAACCACGTAAGAAAAAAGGTAAAATACATCAAGGATTCTACAATCTAAAATATAAATTTATTTCCCTAAACACAAAGTCAAACAAAGTGAAATAATTAAAAATAACTTAAGAGTATGGTATGAATTCCTAGAATTTCCTAAATATACTATCAATTTCAAGGTGAACTGGATATGCTCCAATATATTCCAAATGAAAGTTCTAATGTGCTTATGTGCTAGCACCATAAGCTAAACACCATTCTAACATCCAAAAGTTTTTACTTCTAGGTAAATCCAATGAAGTTGAATGTCACAAATGTCCTTGAATGTTTCATGGTAATCCAGTGAAATTATTAAATATCTAAGTCCTTGAATGTTTCACAGTAATCCAGTAAGGTACTGTCTGTTTATGGAAAACAGGCTGAGAGAGATGATGGTGCCAGTTTTATGGGAAACACAGGCTGAGAGATATGATGGTACCAGTCTTATAGAAAACATGGATTGAGAGAGATGTTAGCTCATTACAGGCTTCGTTATTGTTCATTAAAGACTCCATGATTGTTCATTTCAGGCAAAATAATTACAGTGTTTTTGATAACAAAATTAATTTTGTTTTGTTACCTCAGGAAATATACTCAGCATTATGGAAGGAGCTTTTAAGAAAGGAGAAATAGATCTCTGGACATGACAGGTAGAAAATAGTGTTGACTAGATCAGTGCTCCAGTAGTTCTGAAGATAGAAAGTACATGATAAAGAAAATTCATTCATATCTTCCATTGAATCTGCATATGTATGAATTACCTGGTAAGAGAAGATATTAAGCTGAGCTAAGAAACAGAATCTTGCATGAGTGTTGATTCAAATGAAATTTTTACACAAGCTAAATAATTTCAGTCTTTTTTCAGGCATGACCCCATTAGAGATGCAGCACTGTATTCCATTTTCTGTCACATTACCAATGTCTCACTCCTCCAAGATGTCATTCCCTCTCTCTCTCTCTCTCTCTCCAAGTTAACAACCATCTAACTCATCAATATTAGCCTCATCAAACACCGCAAAATAATGCCGCTGTCCTCATCACCTACCAAATTGTGCAAGAAATTATCCTCATCACCATAAACAAATGCCATATTTACTTCCTTGTTTCTAATGTTTCATTAACACTGATCACAGTAATTATTGGTCCATTGCATGTAGTAATGTGCCTAATATTTTTAGCACATGTTTAATATTTGGCGGCAATTAAAAATCCATTACGTCACTGTAATGGTCCTTAATTTTATGATTAATGCATACAGCTGATGGTCTATTGTGACCATGTAAATATGATTGCCCAATCATAATACCTTAGGAGAACTACTACTACCTTGCAAATCCAGCCCTCCCAGATACTACTTTTAGCTAAATGGAGCTAAAAGTTGTCTGCTGACATATGTGGCAGTCGGGCAGAGTGATCTCCCCTTGGGTCAAAGACTTGGCAGCAAGAGTCTTAGAATGTCCCAGTTACTACTTCTGCTACTGCCAAGAAGCATGCTCTTGTCATGAGAGGCCTCGCAAAAGCCTGAATATGTAAATATGAATTCCTCATTTGAAATCAATGTAACAAAAATTATATTTGTGGCTTCCACATTGCCAGAATGAATTAAAAACCATGAAGTGGATGAATGTGTTATACTGTTGGTGTACATTGGCAAGGTATACACCCATCAGGAAGTTAAGGACAAATCAGGTATGTGTGTCCTGTGTTCAAATGGTACAATACACCACATCCCTGTGATTTATTTTATATGCGAAATACTGCTTGTCAGTAACCGGTTTGATGTTCTGATTCTTATCATTGGAATTTTCATTCCACATACTTCCCAAGTATATAAAACATGTTGATTTATATATTTCAGGTTGATATTATTTTGGTTGCCTGAATGCTAGCCCAATGCTGTCCATATAAAACATTTATGTATCCTTCTTTGTTAACATGCTGTCATTTAATAAAAGGCCAGGGGTGGAGGAGTATATGTCACTTGCCCCTTTCCCCCTTTTCAAGAACTTATTCCATTTGCATCTTTATGCTGCAGTTACAATAGACTGATTCTCTGTCTCTTATTTCTTAGGAATATCTAATGTAGAGAAGAAGTTATATGGTGTCCAGTTTCACCCAGAAGTGGATCTGACAGTCCATGGGAAGGAAATGATGAAAAATTTTCTCTTTGACATAGCTGGGTGCCATGGAACATATACTATAAAGTCAAGAGAGACAGCTTGTATTCAGTACATAAAAGAGACAGTCGGTGACCATAAAGTTCTGGTAAGATTTTGTTTTTCCACCATTGGTGTCAGTTTGTTTGAATACGGGTCAGACTAGTTAATTTGACATGCATTACTCTGATCTCAAGATAACAAAAATAACAAATGTATTTATGTGAGTGGAATCATGGGCAGTTTGGTTATATTGTTTTATAACCTTTGATGACAGTCATTTTATTCCTCTGTCTGTTTATAAACTGCAGCATAAATGTCAGACATGTTTCTTTTGACCTGGAAAAGTCCTTGAATTATTTGACTGCATTGCCTAGAAAACAAAACAAATTTCAGAAAAGATGGTTTATACTTTAAAAGTCCTTGAATTTGTAAAAAAAAAAAATTGATTTGTTCCCCACAAAAAATCTCTTGAATTTATTGGAGGATATATGTTAAAACTTAATAAAATATATCAGGGCTGTTCTATTTAACTGTACATATTACCCAGGAAAGATAGGTTTTGTACAAAACGTGTACCAGGATACTCAGATTACACAGAGTTCATATGAAAATTCTCAATCACATGCAGGGGCCCAAAGTGGTCTCAAGCGCTCACCGTTACATATCACTGCCATCTCACCTCTGTCTGTGTGGGTTGGAGTCTCGGGCTCGGCCAGTGTGGATATATGAGAAAGCTTGCCAGTAGCTTCTCAAGACTCAGTGGTTCTCTCTGGGGGTGTTCCTGGGTTCTTCCTCCACCATTTATACTGACCGCCGTGTATAGACTATCTTGTGCTGAAAAATGGCGTTAAACCCTATAACAACAACAACAATCACACACACACATGCACACACACACTGATGGCATATAATATTTAGTATCTGTCATATACTTGTATTTCACTCTCATTTTCAAGTACTTCTGAGCGGTGAAGTTAACTCCATGGTGGAGATAAGCATTAACTTCATTTGAATTGTTTAACTCACTTTCTGAATTTCATTTTTAATAAGGACACCGTAATTTTGTTTTTCATTTATTTTCAGATGTTGCTGAGTGGCGGTGTAGACTCAACAGTGTGTGCAGCATTACTGCACAAGGCTTTGAAGGACGACCAAGTGATAGCTGTCCATATTGACAACGGCTTTATGAGGAAAAATGAAAGCAGGCATGTGGAGGAGTCACTGCAAAGGATGGGATTACAGGTGAAAGGTAAACAACAAAGTTGAATTTTCTTACATTGTGGGAACATTTGTCAGGTAGATTACTACATGGTTCCAAATTTGATCTTAATGTATTTTCAAACTTTCGGAACTTAAAACTTCAACTATTGATTCATACTACTAAATTAATGATGATCTTTGAAGTATTTTTATTTCATGAAAATTCAGGAGATGAACCAGCTTTAAATACATACTGACAGTTCTTCAGTTTTAAACTAACTTTAACAAAGATGTGGAATATCAGAATGTTTTGGCTTGTATGTTTACTTCAGTAAAGAAATTAGTGCCTAAAAAAGCCCTAAGTTCCGCAGGAAGAAGCATCTAGTATAAAAAAAGTTAAATTCCAGCAACAATATTGACCTTATAACCATTTTTATGCCCCAGGTGCGATTGCAGAATGGGTCATATTGTTAGCTGCTGTCCATCCATAAGACCGTATACCTGTCCTGAATCTATTTTCTATGATATTACAGAACTTTGAAACTTCAGAGCCATACAGTTTTATATTCTGTGAAGGTGATAAGTGGATGATCTGATAAGATTTTCAGGCCATTATAGCAATGTTTCAGTCTCGTATCCAATTTATTGAAACTGTTTCACAAAAACCTTATTAGTACAATTAAGCAGAAATTAAATTTAGTGTGCATGTTTCTACGATGTGTAGATGGCTTGTTTTATTTCAATACCAGTATAGCAATTTGAAAATTTGTGTACAGTTTTGGATCTTTTAGTTCTGCAGACCTGCCAACTCTTACGATTTTGCCATAAGTCTTACGAAAATTACCCTTAAAATAAGAACTTATGGCATACAAGTAAAAACTATGGAAAAATGATTGTTGCTGAAAAATCCAGATAATTGGTTCATCCATGTTTGATATGGATCCGGGTTTCATATTAGAATTTAGTAAATTTAGCCAGGGAACCAGACTAACTTTACAGCAGCACCCAGACGCTTTAAACTGCACCTATTTGTTCATGTAAAGTGTCTGTATGATCAAACTGTTGATTATAGAATTTTTTTTTTAAAATGGCGTCCAACAAGCAATGCATGTTTAAGACGAACAGGAAAATAAGCTTCTAAAAAAGTTAAAATAATCAACACAGAAGAAGAAAAAGGAGTGTTCATATTCTTGTGAATAAAAGCTGGAAAAGACACAATTACGTTTATTGGATATCATGTGCTAATTTGAGTATGTCTCGTGGCAGGAGATATGATTGCCATCATGTGAAATGGAAAAAGAATTTCCAAGAATTACGTCCATTTGAGAGATAGCAACAAGCCATTGAGTTGCATAGGGTTTGGAACTAAAGTTTGTGCAACTGTACAAGTGGTAAATAACGTCTACGCATACTTTACAAAGTTTTCAGTTGAACATAATGTTTATCATCACTGCATCAAACTTTTATTTACGTTTTCCAGCTTTACAATAGCAGTTATTGATATTTTGTTACACCTTACTGAAAACTGGTCAATCTTGCAGAGAAAAATCAACTGCCTTACTGAGACGGACTCGTCAGGGTTGGCAGGTCTGGGTCTGTACTGGAGGTATATTGCACCATACCAAATTTATTTTGAATTTTTTTAAAGTTATTTGATGGCTCAGATATCTAGAGATGCCAGCCATTCAGATTTTGCAGAATTAAAGTTAATTTATATAAAAATTCCATGTCCAAATTAGATTAAAATTCTGCAAAACTAAAATTTTGGGGACAAAATTTTGAACAGGAGTTTTCTATGTATACACTAGCAGAAAGAAAAATACTTTAACACCACTTGTTCATGTGATAGACCCATATATATATATATAATATAGTTTCGGAATGCAGACAAAAGTATGTATATAACAAGAAACCAGTGAACTGGACTGGAAATAGGTTAAATAAATGGCAGCAGAATTGAAGAAAATAGAAAGATGCATATAATTTGTAAGAAAAGCTAATGTTTATGGTTATTGTTTTGGCCAATAATGTTGAAGGAGTTCAGGATTCTAGAATTGGAGGAATTAATACACCATTTATTCTCATTGACTATCAGTTGCTACTCAGTTCTTACTGATGTATGGATGTAATAGGCTCATATGAAGATAAAATATGATTTTGTACAGTTTGCTAATTTTTTAAATATTGTGTTATTAATTCCAGCTGCCCTCATTCCAAACATTGATGCTTGGATTCTTGATAAGCATTGTTAAGGGTTGGCATTTCTAGAGTGTCTTACGGAAAACACAGGTTAAGAGAGATGATGGTACTAGTCTTGTAGAAAGCTCAGGTTGAGAGAGATGTTGGTACTAGTCTTATGGAAAACGCAGGTTGAGAGAGATGATGGTACCAGTCTTATGGAAAACATAGGTTGAAAGAGATGATGGTGCCAGTCTTGCGGAAAGCACAGGTTGAGAGAGATGATGGTACCAGTCTTATGGAAAATGCAGGTTGAGGGAGATGATGGTACCAGTCATATGGAAAACATAGTTTGAAAGAGATGTTGGTATCAATGTTAAAACTGCTTCTGTTCAGCATGAACAGAAGATCGCTTATTGATTGATTGCTCCAATTTCATATTTTATTAAGACAGTTCTTTTATCTTTAGCAAAGCTTATGCAGTATTGAATTGTTTATTTTTGCTGGAATTTTGTTTATAGATATTTATTACAAATATTTGTTTGTTGCAGTCATCAGTGCAGCTCATACATTTTACAATGGGAAAACATACATTCACATCAATGCCAGTGACCCAACTTCCAGAAAACGTAGAACTAATACCCTGAACACAACCAGCCTCCCAGAGGAGAAGAGAAACATTATTGGGGACATTTTTATGAAAGTAGGTACATATACAATAAATTCATGGATTAATGTGAATATCAGTTATCGTGATTTCCCTGAAAACTACTTTTAGGTCACCTGACCATAATGGCAATCTTACGGTATGGCTCAGCACCTGTCTTGAGTCGTCTGTCCATTAATGTTTGCTTGTTACAGGGTTCCCACACTATTGGGAAAAAGTTGGGAGAAACGAAAATAATTTTCCCGACCATGAAAAGTCCTTGAATTTTTAAAATGTTGGTGAAAGTCGGGAAAAACCCAGGAATTTTCTGCCACCAATTGATGCCCGAAACAGTTAGGTAATTGAGTTGTAAATGAACTGATCCTGAGTTAAATTTATTGAGTTCTGACCAGAATATTTGCAGGTTGCAGTATGGATCTTTTGCCGTACACATGTGTTGAGTCAGTCCAAAGAATCAGTGCATTAGATTCGTTTAGCAGATTTATTCCACATACCGCTCGATATCCTTATGTTTCTTTACTTGGAAGGTATGAAAACTAGTCTAGCATCACAAGAGGCACACATGGTGGTGGTAAAGCTTAGCCACTTACCAGATGGCCTGTGTTAAATTCTTTGTTAAATTGAGTCATACCTGCATGAAATCGATATGAAAATTATATATTTTCTCAGAAATTGAGAGTACTAAAATCCTTATGTCCTTAATCTGCTGAAAGACTAAGACAAAACTAAGGCATTCATGAAATTTGACCAGGTACTCGGATTTGCATTGCTTGTTGCATGGGTACACAAATCTCACAACCCACATTTTCAAATATTATAGATAAAAATAAAAACATTAAATAAAGTTGTATACTGGTTGTAATAAAAACACAGAAACAAAAGAACACAAAATTGTTTACATTTATTCCGTGAACAACTACTGGGGTCTTGTTGTATCACGTGATTGATGAATGTGATTGGTGATCACGTGATACGTTGATGAATCTTACTGGCCAGACTGCTGAGACAGCAACAGGTTTCTTGTTGTTCTCAAAATAAATACTTTGAGAATTATATGTTCTTTCTGGTTTTTACAAAAGGTATCTGACTTTCGTTTAATATAATTTAATTTTTGTACAACAGCATTAAAATGGAGTGTGTTGTTGATATCACGTGACTATTGGACTTTTGATGTAGTTGTTTGAGATTCATGAAGTCATGTGACTAGTAATGCAAATGGCAAGCACAGGGTCAGGTTTCATCTATGCTGTAGTTGAGTCTGGTCTGTCAGTGGATTAAAGACATAAAGAATATAGGACTTGCCATCTCTGAGAAAATAAATCATTTTCCTATCGATTTCATGCAGGTATAACGTCATTTAAATTTGCTAGGCCCGCTGGTAAGTGACTACCATATGCCACTACCGCACGGTAGCGGAAGATTCTAAATTTTCAATATGCAATTGCTCTGACCCAACACCCCAGCCTAAATGTCCAAATGTGAAAAATGGGGTGGAATATTCGGAGGAAACCCAGATTAGAAAACGGACTGCCATTCATTTTAAGCCAAATTTATTGTCCAAAAATGTTGAATATCTGAGCTGAACTTTGGTGCGAAACTATTACACAGTGAGATGTAGCTTGAAACATTGGTTTCATCTTGCATAGAACGCTGGTGAAATGAGAAATTATCGTCCCTTGCTTTATTTTTAATAAACAATAGGAGCCCCTGTATCAATACAGGTTTGGGGACTGGTTTATCGAATCACAAGAAGACAAGTTGATTTTACAGAAGATTCAGTCCTTGTTTATACAGCAATGTATAATTTTGAAGGCCTTTTGTCAAAATTTAAATCGACCCTTTTGTACATTTTTTGAATGATGGATTCTTAATCAAATTGCTTTAAGGAGTGTAGGTCGTTTGAAAAATCTTGTTTGGGATTTTATTGGCATGCATAAATTCAGGGTTAAACTTTTGTCGCTACAAGATAAGATTCTAATACTCTGCTCTTTTACTGTTTTTTTGCATACTGTGATAGGTAATGTTTAGTTCATGTAGCATGCATATATATTGCTATAGAATTCTTTAGAATTAAAGATTTGAAAGGAAACAAAACTAATTTATTTTCATTATGTTGTTTCCACATAGCAAAATAATGCAGGTCAGCAAAGTAAAGTCAGAAATTGTATTCTGTACATTGAAATGACTTTACATGCCAAATTATAGGAATATAGTCAAACTTGTTTCGTGTGATACATTTTTGGTTTTGTACATGATCATCTTTTCTGACATATGCTTTGGAGAGTCTTGAAAGAGAAACATCTTTAGATTTAGAAAATGAATATTTTATGATCTAAAATGTATTTAATTCCATTCACTAATGGTCATATGTGAACCTTGAAAAAATTAATTTCATCCTGGAAAAACCCTGGAAATGACCTGGAAATTTATCTTTTGAAAAGCATGGGAACCATGTTGTTACCACTCTTGTGTCCATATTTCTGATCTGATTTCAATACAACTTGGAATATGTGTTTATATCATTAAAATCAAGACAAATTTGATAATGATTGAGATCCACTGATACAAATGAGGTGATTTCGCATCAGATTAGCTGATCCTGTTAGCACTCAGGAGGCTGTATTCTGATCCAGTTTTCATCAAACTGGAAATCTCTGATTAAATGGCATATTTGCAATAGGATAATAATCTTTTATTTCATACTTAACATTAAAATTAAAAGGTACATGTATTTTAAGCATTATAAAAGCTTGGAGTATACAAATAGGAAGACACGTCTACTGAATGCTTCTGTTGTTAAGAACAATTATTAAAGGCATTTAATAATTTGTTTCATCTATCAGTAATCCAAGGAATAAAAAAGTTTGATAACTCCACAGTGATTTTATGCTATAATTCTTACTATTGGATATTCTTGTCATCATTGAAAAAATATTAATTCTTCGAGACTAAATACATAATAATTTAGAAATAAAATGGCAGAGGCGCTGTCTCATCTTTGAATGCTTAATAGTAATTGAAGGTCATTGTTATAACAAATAATTTTCTTTTTTATGCCATCAATAAATGTTGTCCGTAGACATTGCATCATCGTAAGATTATAAAAAATAATTTTCTTTTTTTATGACGTCAATAAATGTTGTCCATAGACATTGCATCATCATATGATTTAAATAATCTGATTTTTATGTTCAAAGAACAGTTTCTGAATTTTCATAAAAGTGTCTGTTTTGGAGCACACAAAAATCTGTATTGTCTAATCCAATTTTTATCATATGGTTGATTGGATTTTAAGTAAATAGAACTCTTGACTTACGCAATAGCGTGACTGTTAAGTACTGAAGGAGGTGATGGTTATGTAAAAGATGTTGGCAAGAAAATTTGGTACAAAAGATGCCTGTTTGCTATCAGATATGGCTATTATAACATGCTGAGCTCTACTTCAGCACAATGCCAGCTTTTACTTGATGTCAGCTTTGGATTTTAATCACAAAACAGGAAACTTATTTAAGTTTCAACAATTTAATAAATGCTAGTAATAAAAATAAACTGCAGTGTGCAAGAATGAATCAAGAATAAAATTGTAACGTTTCAGTCCAAATTAGGAAATGGGTCCAAATTAATTGATATATTTTATATGTTCTTTTCTTTATTAAATTACACATAGAGTTCTTCTTTGCTTACATGAATGTAGAGGACGTGTGGCTCAATATTGACAGTTAAGAGTACAGATATCAAAAGAATAACTGAAAATATGAGCAATGTATTTCTCAGGAAAGAGTACAGACAGAAACAAATTATAAAACACATGGAAAATATGATACCATTCTAGTGTTTCCTGATGAATATAGTACCATTGTATTCCAGACCACGCTAATAATTTGAAATATAAATTTTAGAAATGCTTTTCTTTATAGCTAACTAAAGTTCACTTCAAGGTAATATGCGGCAGACCTGCCAACCCTCACGATTTTGGCGTGAATTTCATGACTCTCAAAAGTGATTCACGGATTCATGCCACATGCAAAAAAATCACCAAATCCCGAATTTTCAATCGGTTTAAATCATGAATAAAATAAATTTTATCCTGTTAAGTGCTAGTCAAAATAGCAGCAATGGTAACTGATACCCATAATGGTCCTGTATTGCTTGTTGCGATGTTAGTGGAACTATATCCATTTGTTACAGTTTGCCCTGTAGCAAGCATTGTAAAGTATATAATCTATATTTAGAACAGAAGTTTAACAAATACTCATGAAAAAACCGGGGCCCAACTGATTTTTTTTAAATTGCACATGTACATACTCGTAGCAACTGTAATTTTTTTTTTAAACAAACATCAAATGAAGACAGCTTTTTCAAGTCCCAGAATTTTTTAGATATTGAAATATTAGCATCATAATTTGCCTGAGTTTATACTTTTCCGCACATGCACCGACACCACTAATTGTTAATCATTTGACGTTTCATCTTATGGATTAATACCATTTCATAACTAAGCTACACAACAGTTAAAATGTTTTCACCTCCACGGAAAAAGATATGTATTCCATAAAAAGTGAAATATTGATTGGAGTACACCAAAAACTGACCTTGCATTCAGCCATCAAACATCGATGTACATTGTGCTTTTCGTACAGTAGTATGCAGTGAATTTTAGAATTGTGAATGTGCACAGAGGCTCATAGTTGCTTACAATTTACCTGTCATACATGTACTATTTAATAATATTATTATATACTGCATGTATGACA
>JAECUM010033397.1:55000-68837 GCA_016617855.1 Megalonaias nervosa
TCTGCATACTGCAGATTTCAACTAGTTTGATGGTAGTGCATTAAGAGAGCAAATATTAGATTATAAATCTCACAACACCGGACACATAACACTTATTCAAGCCGTCTAGAATTAAACCTAAAAAACACAATGTTCAGAGTCAGTAGTTTTTAAAAAGTCCAAATAGTTGGCACAGAGTTGATCAAACAATATTTACGTACTTGAATATACTTGGAAAAATGGCACAAATTGCATTTATTGGACATCATGTGTTGACTTAAGTACTGCTTACAGCTGGAGAAATTATTGTGATGCCACAAGGATTACGTTGAATTGAGAAATCTAGCAAGAAATATTTATTTTTCCGTAGGTTTTGGAACTGCAGTTAATGAAACTGAACTGGAGGGTCATTAAGGCCTGAGTTTTCTTTACAGTATTTTTAGTTGAACATTTTGTCATCTCAGAATCAGACCACACTAATAAACTTTTGAAACACGTTTTCCATGTCAACAATGGTATTTCATTTCATCTTGCAGAAAATTGATCTAACTTACAGAACAATATTGACTCCCTTACTGAGTTAGGATCATTATGGTGGCAAGTCCACATTTGTATTTAGACTTTATGTTAAAGTTTTTGAAAGTCACAACTTTTCTTCATTAGTTGTAGTATTTTATTGACACTTTATAGTATTCTGTTGACACTTTGTAGTATTCTGTTGACTTGGTAGTATTCTGTTGACACTTTGAAGTATTCTACTGACACTTTGTAGTATTCTTTTGACACTTTGTATAATATTTCACTGTGTCTGTACCCAGATATGTTAGCAATTCCTGTTTTGCCTGCATAAGCAGAAAGCTGCATCATCGTGATGCGATTCACAGGCCAAACATTATACTCCTCAGAACCTTTGTTTATATTACGAAATAACTGTAGATGTACAATTTAGCACCTGATCTGCCTATATTTTAATGTCATAACATCTAGTCGTGAAAACCATATGACTTGACACTTAACAAGATGAAATTGCAAAGATATTGAGTAACAGTATGCTAAGTTAAGTGATTTTACTTCTAAAATCTTTAAAACTCTTTGAAAATTATTTTGGTGTTATTGAATATTTAATATTTCTCTCTCTCTCTCTCTCAAGTTTATACACTAAATGTGCTATATATGTGCGATCCTTTATTTACAGTTTAGAATTCTTTTTTTAGGTCCTGGACTAGCAATCCGAGTCATCTGTGCTGACCAACCTTACATTTGTAAAGACTTTCCTGAAACCAATGTCATACTCAAGTTCATTACAGATTTTGCTAATGCACTAAAAACAGTAAGTTTTAGTTGTTTCTGGCTATGTGTTTCAGTAAATCTGGTTTATATTAATCTTTTTTAACTATGAACAGGATTGCAATTAAACTATCATACAAGCAAAGCCTTGTTGGTTTGATAGTTAGTTAGTTTGATGATACATTTATTACTGCAAATTAGGTTAGTGTACAGTGTCTGGTAGGGTGAATATGAGTAGCAACCAGTTTGTCCTTCTCCTTTACCCTCCAGTTTGAGCAGGTTTAAAATTAGGTAATGTCAGAAGGTAAAAAGAACAATCATGGCTACCGTATATACTCATTCATATGTCAAGTCTAACTGCAAACTGCAGAGACCCAAATCTGCTGTTGCATAATCCTCTAGCAGATATAGGTCTATGCATTTTGTTATGAGTATAGCTTTATGCATATTGTTATGAGTATAGGTCTATGCATATTGTTATGAGTATAGGTCTATGCATTTTGTTATGATTAATAAGTGAAACAAACAGTGTAGACCCTGATCCACTGGCATAATCGGGACCCATTGCAATTTAAGGATTTGTTTAAGCTCTGTAATTGCTTCATCAAAAATTACTATTATAGAAAGGTGAATAAGATTGTCATAATAGAGTTTTTCCAGGAAATAGGCCAGCTTTGTTGAGCCTACCTTAATGGGGTAGACATGTTTTCTTAGTGGTTAGCATGTCAGATTTGTGACTGAAATCTTACCATTGGAGCAGCCTGGCTCATATACTGTGGTGTGTCCTTAGACAAGACACTTTACTCCAGTTGCGTGAGCACTAAATAATCTACCTGTGTTGCTCTGACATAAAATGCCAAACCAAACCTAACGTTCACCTTGATATGGTCTCAGTGGCCGTTTCCATTTTTCCCCATTAAATTTCCTCAATAAAACTTGTGTTTAAAAATGTCACTTACCTTTTTAATAATAAAGCCAGTGGTTTTTAACAGCATAAAGCAGTCAGTAAAGTGCAAATCGAAAAGCAGTTGTTTTCCCAAGAAAGGTATTGATTAGGTAAAGACATGCCGTGTGAAATGATTTGTAAATACACCTTGTATTGCTTATATTCATATTACTCTACTCTCGGTATGACTTTAATTTTGATACTCTCTCCTTTGTTATTTTTAAGGTCATAATAAAGCCACAATATTACTTAGAAAGGTGTTGTTGGGGTCAAGATCAGTCATCATTCATATGCCCCCCCCCCTTTTTTGTGGGGTGGGGGAGTGGGCGAACAGATTATCATACTAAATGTATTCATCAGATAAGATTAATAGAGAAATAATTTTACCCCAAATTTTATTAGTTCGTGAAATTTGACCTATTCAGTAATTTTGATTGGTTTATGCTGCATAATAATAGTTTAAGACTCAAAATGATGGGAAGCTTTTCCTAAGATTAGGTGAAAAATCAAATTCAGTACTTGACTTGTACTTGTGATAAGGTAGACGCTATCAGTTTTGTGGTACAAATGTCAAAGATCAAGGTTGACATGACTGAAAGAAGAAAAATGTTTCTGAACACGTATTTCAGTTTTCAACCATGTACCCTCACCAAAGTTTGTGGATGACTTACCAATTGGGTAAGAAAGAATTAAGCACATTAATTTGGGCTTAAAAGGCCAAAGGTCAAGTTCACTGATAGAAGAAAAACTGGGGGGGGGGGTCTCTTTTTTTTTTTTCATTCCATAATAGTTTTAGTTTAAAATCACATGCCTTGATCAGTGCTTGTGGAGGGCTTGCATTTTAGGTGTGGAAGAGGCCTGTTGATTTGGGGATCTAAAAGTAAAGGTCATTACGGCTCAGAGAAAAGCCAGATTTCACATAATTTTTGTCTTTGGGTAAAGTTCCCTGGCCAAACTTTTTGGATGGCTTGGACTGGACTTAGGGCAATAAAAACCTTTACATTCAGGGATCTAAAGGTCGGAGAGCAAGGGCATGATAAGTTGGAAGAGCAGGTTTGGTTCAAATCTGCATGACTTGTCCAGGTCATCAAGATCAGTTGGTTAGTAGTCTCCAGTGTCAACCATACCATACTAGTGCCTACGAAGAGGACTACTAAACTCAGGGCAGACATATAATGCACCACTCACAATACTTTTGTTTTCATAATATTACTTACATGTATTCAGTGCTGTTCATAGGGAAAGGAAAACATGTCAACAAGTGGAAAATTTTCATAAACATCTTTGCAGGATGTCCACCTTCAATTAACTTCATGGCCAGATATCTAGTTTCAAAAGATTGGAATTTAGTTTGTATTTTATGCTTCCATTTGTAGCCATCATAAGCAAGAAGTTACTTTTTTCCGGCAAAAAGGAAATTTTCACAGCACAATAAATGTGTTCCAATCAGTTTGGAAAATGCAGCAATCAATTAGATTCTGTTTCATTCTAGTGTGGCATTGAGTTCCATTGATGAAGAGTGCATTGCTTTTATTGAAGATTGTAGCCATCTTTCTAGGATGTGCATGTGTTTTTGAAGTTGCTGCAAAATGCCAACTATGCGGACCAAACATAGGCCTGTTTGTTATTACAGCAGCAACATCATATAATTGTAGAACAAAGAATGAGTTGGAACTGGCAACATATCAATATAAACGATTAGAAACAAACTATTTGTTCAATTTGGGACCTAGGGCTTCTGTCGACATATACATTAATTTTTTTATCTTGATGCTGACATAAACATGGCAAATTTGATAGCAATAATGGATCATGGGACCGAGACTTTGCATTTTAGTGACTTGTGCAGCTTGTTGACATAAGATATGCTGATATAAGTCAGTAGGATAGTACTTAATTACCTGTATAAAGTATCTCTTAGTTTCAAATTGAAGACTTATTTTGATGACTTGTTCAAATGCACAGTTTTTTTACCTCATATGTCTCTCTCCAATGTTTGATTACACTGTTTATGTTATTGTACACAATGCATGGGCCATATGCCTTAATTTATTCTAAATAAATAATATTTATAAAAAGCAAATTTGCATTTTTTTCAATTCTACATAAAAAAAATATATGGATTGACAAAAAGTAACAGTTTTGATGAGGTGCTTTAATGATCTGTAGAGATGCAGATAGTAGAACATTATGGCAATGGAAGGAAGTTGCTGGAACACTGGTGATGGCATTGTTATATTTAGAAAAGACATCTTTGGTGCATTATAGTTTGTTATATAGTTATAAGGTCTATTGTATATGAACATTGTCACAGATTTCTGTTCCATGGTTCATTTTGCATGAATAGAATAGTTCATAATAGATTGCATTAGCAGTAAATTGTCTCTAGACTTAGTATATATAGCAAATGCATTATTCATCCACATGTTTTAAAGTAGCATTGAGGATTTTGCAATATTTTATGTTTATCCATCTGTCCATGTATTTTTCTGTCTCCAGCCAACCACTGATGGAGGGGAAGGGGATTATGAGGTATAAAGGGATTGTGTGTCAAAAGAGGCATTATATGAAAAAGCATCGGGATTTGCAAAGCTGTTGTTAGATTTGCGTGATTTATAAGGCTGTGCTTTGCATCACAGTCTCATTACATTGTTTTATATCTTCAAAAAGAAATGTATTACTTGAATTTGTTGAGGGTGAACATTTGGTTCTTTAGAGTGGTTGAATAAATTCATGCTTGACACAAAAAAATTATATAAATATGTGATGGTATATAACTTAATGTATTTTGTCAACAAGAGATAAAATAAATGTGAGAGGAAGGCCACAAAGACAAACTTATGAATGACGTTCTTCTTTTCTTTCTCTTTTGCTGTTTGACTGTCTTTCTGCAGTAACGTTTGCTTATAATGGAATTGATTATATTTCAGCCCCATGCTTTGCTGAACAGAGTGAAGAATGCTACAACAGGTGAGGAGCAGGAAGAGTTGGTCAGAATCAGCCAAGAAGAATCTCTTTCATCTACACTCCTTCCAATTAAAACAGTGGGTGTTCAGGTAATGGTATATTCTGTCAATTGCAACGTTTAACAATATGAAAGATTTACAGATTTAGATTTAATTGCAATATTCTTGTTAAAAAATGTAAATTGCCTACAAGAAAGTATTGAAAATTTAATCTCGCCAGTAATGCATCTACCTAACTGCAAGCAGTGCAAACCCCAATTTGCTGTCGTATAATGTAGTAGTGGATCAGTATCAGTTCTGTTTATTTGATAACAGGAGAATGAGCAATATCAACTCAGAAATTCTGTTGATCAGAGTACACTTGTTAGATGTAATATCTGCATACACCCACAGCCACCTCCCAGTTTTTACGGTCACACTTGGTCCTACATGTGAATGTTTTAATCCATACATTCCTCATGGGAGGGGAAGAGCTGCAATGTCTTGCCAGAACATCATTATTTTTTTTGAGCTTATAACCAGGCATTCCTAGTATCTCGCTACTGCTGAACTGGATCTTTTATTACTTTATTTGTCATGACCATACTGGTAAAGAAAACAAATCATGACAGTGGAGAGCTCTCATCTTACATAAATCGAAATTACTCTTCTAATATGTACATAAAAGTTATAAGTACATTATCTATGACTTTGCCACAGTGTGTGTGTTATAGTGAGAATTTACATCAGGAAATATACTGCAATAGTAATTCTTTAAGCACACAGTATCGTATTGTTCCAGAGATATGAAATATGCAGTTTGCAGCTGGGTGTGCATTAACTGTACTGCCTCAATATATGAAATTGTATGGCCCACAAATATTATAATTTGTATTAGGTGTTACCTTTAATGAGGACTACTCTGGTGGCCAAGTGGTTAGAGCGTCTGTCTCAGCAGCAGAAAGTCGTGGGTTTGAATCCCGACCGAGTCGCACCAAAGACTTTAAAAAATGGTACGAACAGCTGCCTTGCTAGGCACTCAGCATTAAGAATTTAGTGTTAGGACTGGTCGGCCAGGTGTCAGGATAATGTGACTGGGTGGGACATATGCTACATGTCTGCGGCATGATGCCCTTGTGCTAGACATCACTGTAAACTGCCACACTGCACACATCGTAGTGATATGACTGAAAATTTGTTAAAGCAACGTTAAAAATTCAAGTCACACACAGACCTTTAATGATTATGCACTCTCCTTCTTACAATGTGATAGTTGGGATCCATAACCACGGACTGCTTTATGTTTGGAGCTGTGTTATACTGGTACGAATGCGATCAGCATTGTGTATCAAACTTTGATATAGTGGAGACGATTGAAATGTGTCAAATGGTAATATTTTAAAAAGGAAATAAAGATAAAACAGATTTTGAAGAAGAAAATAATAGTTGGTTAATTGACAAACTTACAGTACCAAAATTGATTATAATCCCAACGTGTTTCAGAAACTACTGTTGTTTGTCAGTGAAACATACAGTAAAACTGCTTTTAGAGGCTGCCTGTATTTAAGAGTTCATATGTATGAAAAGACCATGATGTTTACGGTTTATTTATATAATATCAATAGAAACTTACCTTGCAGATAACATTTTGAATGTACTTGATTGTCACATTTTTTTAGTATTTTATCCTATCATTAATTTGTAGAACTGCAAGCCTTTCTTTGCTTTTATTTTCATGCTTTATTTTTTATATTATCGTGTTAATAAAATTTTTCTTTTGTCATTACGATTTATTTATATTAAATCAATGTTGCATGTAAAACTTGTCATATTTCAGTGAGCAACTTAGTGGTGTCATAGGAGCATGTAAAGTGGGGAATAAGTTATTTAAAAAAAAAAAAAATTTCGTCATATATTTTCTGCTGCTGTATCAGGCCCGGCATAGCTGATATTATGGTGTACTTGCTTACTTTTTTGGTTTGGATGTTTATAGTATAGCATTTGGTCTTATTTACAAAACATAGTTGATGCTACTAATAATAGTAAAAACTGTATGGTCCTAAGAAAATTAGCAACAACTGGTTTGTTTATTTGTCAAGGGAGGCAACTCTGTTGTGGTAACTAGTATGGGCTTATAGTAGTAATTATCACTTTAGACGGGGTTTTTTTTTACTGATGGTAATACTTCAAAACAATAGAAAATTATTTTTTTTTAAGAAAATCACCACAATAATTTCTCAGGTAATTGTTATAATCTTAATGTAATTTCTCTAGTGACACCTAAAGAAAAGAAAATTTAGAATAATATTATAATAATTATCTAGAAGCAATCTGTTTACAGTTGTAAAAATGATAACGAAAAGCAACATCTTGGGAGTTATGTTTTTCCATGGATCTTACTGGTATTATGTTTCTGATTTTTTTACAGGGAGACAGTAGAACATATAGTTATGTGGCAGGGCTCTCTAGTGACAAAGACATTGACAAAATCAACTGGAAGAGTTTAATGATTCTGGCCAAACTGATACCTAGAATTTGTCATAATATTAACAGGTAGGTCCGGCATAGAATTCATACTTCATGCATTTATGACAGTTCACTGTAAGCTAAAGGAATATGTTGTTTGATCTATTAAAGTCTATTGCATGGATCCATTGAGGTTCATTCCAGAGTTCAGAGTGTCTCTTTTACTTCTGCAGTATTGCAGTTTAACCATACTCTGTGCTTTTGTTGTAGACTGAGACACATAGAATCTTGAACAAATTTTAATTTTGAGAGGTTGACTTTAAAACTCATTTTATTTCCACAGGTTGATTTTATCTTGAAATGTCCTTAAGTTTGTTGAAAAACTACTTGAATTGCCAAAACTCATTGAATTGATTGAGGCATTACAAAATATTTAACCAAGAAAAGCATGTCACTTATTAAAGTCAGTAGTTAATAGTTTAACTGTCCTCTGCCTTTGATTCGTTTTGTTGCTGATGGAGACGCAAACACGAGTTGTACAATCTTGAAAATATCCTTGATTTTGAGGGGTTGACTTTAAAACTCCTTGAATTTCAAAACATTGGTTTTGTGTTTAAGATGTCTTTAAATTTGCTGAAATTCTATCAGAATTTTCCAGACATTCATTGAATTTATTGAGAAAATATAAAACATTAAAACAAATATAACCCATCACTTTTTAAATTCAAAATGTTTGTTATTGACATATTTTCCAAAACTAATTAATAAATATTTAAAATGGGATTAAAATTGGTTGATCAAAAGGCACATGACTCCAGTGGTTACCAGATTGAGTAATGTCCTTTTAATGTAGTGGGACAGTTACATGTTTTTCTTCTACTTTTGTACCTAATTATTGACTGATAAACAATCTCACCTATTGAGAAAGAATTTCTACAAAAATTTTCATATTTTAACCTTCTATTGCAGTGCAAACCATGGACGTAGTTATTACTTTCAAAGCTATGACCATAGTGGTGGCATCAATATCAGTGTTAAGATTCTGTGCTTGTATCCAGGTTCTGTAAGTCATATTCACTAGGGGCACATTACTGTATCATTCAAAGACAAGACACATAATTTACAGAACCTGTATTAAAAAATAAAAACTCCTGCCATCGTATCATATAACAACATGTTTATGACCACTGGGGGAAGGGGGCTTCAAGATGAAGAGAAAAGCTCATCCAAGGCAGTGAAGTGCTTCATTTGAGGAGAATAATTTTAATACACCCACCATACGGTAGATTGTATTATGTTGTGATATTATCCATCAGTTGGGCTGTTTGTACATCGGTCACCAATTTTAATTACGCACAATAACTTGAGTTGTCCACCATTTACAGGTACCAAAATTTGTAGATGGCTTGCCGTATGGATAAGGAAAAAAGTTCATTTTTGTGAACACAAGCATAAAACTCGAGGTTTACTCTGACAGAGAGAAGAAAAATTATTTCTGTCTAACTTAAGTTCTTCACCATCAGTGGTTACCAAACTTTAACAATATTTGTTTTAATGGATACATTGCAATAGGTCTGAATTTGTCTTGGCCTTCTATAAACAGTATAATGTCATCCAAATCAGGGAACTGTCTCAACGTTATGTTTTTGTTGCTGTTGTGGACTTAATGCCATTTTTCAGCACATGATAGGCTATATATTCTGGGCGGTATATCCAGTGGAGGAAGAACCCAGGAAATCCCTGGGAAGAACCACTGATCCTACTACTGGTAAGCTTTTTTACTTATCCACATTGGTCGAGCCTGAAACTGGAACCCACACTGACAGAGGTGAGATGTTGACAAGCTGTAAAGGACCCATCCCTGCATTATAGCACACAACCATAACTGGGAGTGAACAATTTAATTTCATAGGTAAAAGAGAGATTCCCAGTAGACAGTAAATTTATTGTCAAAAAGACAGGGGCAAAAAAATGCAATATAATCCCTTTACAAATTAAGATATATTTTGATAACTGTGGCTTTGTACTAATACACAGCAAGAACAATTGGAAGCAAGTTTTTGATTGTAACAGCAAATTCCTTGATCCCTATAATAATTTTGTTCCAAAGTCATCCACTTCAGTGGCTCAGGGTTTGAAGTTTTGCTGCATGGGGAATATATATATATATCTATATATATATATATATATATATATATATATATATATATATATATGTATACTACACAAATGTACAAATTTTAAAAGTGCTTTCTCTTCACAGGGTAGTTTATATATTTGGTGGTGCCGTCAAGTACCCTATAGAGGATGTAACTCCAACATTTCTGACAAATGGTGTCCTCAGCACATTACGACAAGCAGACTACCTGGCTACTTCAGTATTACATGAATCTGGTTGTACATCGAAGCTCAGCCAAATGCCTGTGATTATTGTTCCACTCCATTTTGATCGGGATCCGATCTCACATCAGCCCTCATGTCAAAGATCAATTGTGATTAGGACTTTCATAACAAATGATTTCATGACAGGAATTGCAGCTACACCCGGGATACAACTACCTGTTGAGGTGAGTTATTGTTGTTGTTTAATGCCATTTTATCAGCACATAATACATGGCAGCCAATATATCTGTTGTTGGATGAATAACCTGGGAAAACCACCAGGAAGAGCCACTGACCCATGGAAAGCTACCGGGGAAGATTTCTCACATATCAATGTTGGCTGAGCCCAAGACTTGAACTCATGCAGGCAGAGGTGAGTTGTCATTGATCTGTAAAATTGAGAGCATTATACTGCTCAAATACCCATGGCCACTGAGTAGAGTTAAAAGATTGAATACTTTTACTGCTCATTGTGCAATTTTCACAATTTTCATAAAGATACAAAGTTAAAAGTCCATAAATGGGTTTGAAAATACTACAGTATTTTCATGCTTAAATATTGCAATGACTTTTACCATAATCATCATCTCATGTTTTTTTCTAAAAAAAAATGAGATATTAAATTACTTTTTTCATTCTTGCATCTGTCGTGCTTTTGTTTCTGAAGTAAGTCCGAGATTTCAGCCTGGTATGAAGCTTGATGTTGATGACGTTGAATGAGTTCATTCAGTTGTTTTGCAAAGATTTTTGCCCAAGCAAGAATTATGCATATTATTTTTGCAATCTTGCTTTTGATTGGCTGAGCTTTTTACCACTAGTGAGACTAATTCTGACTTGTTAAGTTAATCAAACTTGGTAAATAGGCTAATGTCACCAAGATGTTAGAAGATTTTTATTATGAGCAAGATCTCTGCACATTTATGAGATAGTCTTGCGTCTGATTGACAGAAGTTTCTTTTACCACGTTTGAGATTCTGTTTCTGATAGGATTTTGATCAAACTTTGTATGTGGACCTATGTCATCAGGATCTGAGTATGATTATATGGGTGAAATTTGTGCGTATTAATGTGACTTTGCATCTGAATGGCTCTGCTTGTCAACACTGTTTCTGTTCAGAATAATTTGATCAAACTTGTTGAATAATCTTGTAATATCAAAATGTTGGATGTGTTTTGTTATAAGCAAGAATTTTGCATATTAATGCAGTAACCTTGTATCTTTTTGGCCCAGGTTGCTACCACTAAGGATGCTAAATTCCAATCAGATTTTGCTCCACCTTGGCACATAAACTTGTATTATTATTGTCAAACAAAGATTCGATGATAATGAAGCGTATTAGTAAGATATCTTGCATCTGACTTGCTGAGCTTGACAGATCAGGAGACTACATTTCTCATCCATTTTCTGTACAGCTTGAGGAATCGGTTTATTTCATCAAGATTGTGGATTTTGATTGTGAGCCAGAGACTATCCATATTAATTTCATCATTTCCTTTTGAACAAATATTTTATCCGGATAAAGTAAAATAGGTAAAATTGCATGACAAAGTTTGTGAGATAGCTTTGGTTGTGTTTTACAATAATAATACTAGATAAACCACTTAGTGAAATGGTCAACTGTTGAGTTAAATTAAAACCATGTGAGCAATATCAGACCCACATGGATCTCTTCTTTCCATATGGAGGAAGAAATTTCCCCATAAATTTTCAGTTCTGGAATAGAATGCATGAGTCTTTTTGATAAGTTACTGTATCACCTAAAACAAACTTCATTATTTATTTATATATATATATATATATATATATATATATATATATATATATATATATATATATACAGTGTGACCCCGCTATAACACGGTAGTTGGGAGCGATAGAACCCGACTGTGTTATAGATCGAACCGTGTTATAAGCAACCAGGTCAGTTAGCAGAAGAAAATGATGCATGTATCCGAAAAATGTGCGCAGGGGTAGGGGTAGGTAATAAATGCGGGCGCAAAATCACGTGCGTCATTGGCACAGTTATCATCTTAAATCGATGCATATTAAATGAGAAATACACCTGTAGTGAAAACAGAGAAGGCATATATAATATTTTACTTTATTCAGAGAACCACGCATTGGTACATATACCTGTATGCTGTTTATGTATACGTGTCTAATGCATAGCAATAAATAATCAACACTGTGTACTCACCCACGAATCACGCCACATGTTGAATCCACAATACAAGTAATTCCATCGAAAATATGCACACGCACAGATTTAAAATATTCAGTAATTTTGTCACAGGTCATATAGGTCTGAATTCAGTGGAAAAAAATAACACAGTCACGTAACGAATGATGAAGCACATTTACTTTTCATTACGTCCAAAGTCGGCAAAAGTGTCCGTTTTAAATGCCGTCGGTAAAGTTCGTAAGCGTAAACTTTTTTCCTGTGAAAAGGAAACTTCAACGGCACAGTAAAAATGTTCCAGTCACGTTGGAAAATGAAACAATCCACCAGATTCCATTGCTTTTATTTAAGTTCGGTGATGACTTCCTTTGAAGAAAAATTCTCTGTTTTTATTGAAGATTGTAGTTGGCTTTCTTTGATGAAGGGTGCATGCGTTATTGAAGTCGCCACTTAAGGACAGCTTTGGAGAACCAAACAAATGCCCGTTTCTTATTGTGTTGAACAGACAAGAGAGAGCTTTTACATTTATGGTAGTGGAATGATGCTGCCTTCCACGCATGCGTCAGAATTTAAAGAAAGGGTCAATCTACGATAGAGATGGCAGTGTTCTGGTCTGATGACAGGATTACTACAGAAAATATGAATGTTCTGAAGGATTTAATTCTGAGTGAAAAGAAGAGGAATTTACTTACCATCCACAAACAAATATCAGTCTATGTAAATATATTAATTACTAGCAAGTGGCCAAAACTTCGATGAAAGATAGATTATGAGATAATGCCCCATCCTGTTGATCGCCGCTACCAGAAATGTAAATTTGAAAAAAAAAGCGGATATCTCAAAACATACAGTACACATGCTAGATGTCAACATAAGCAGATTATGATATAACAATGCACGGTTAAGATGGTTTGTCAATATGGACAAAGAATTTGTTTATATAACAATAAATAAATTTGAGTGCATTTTATATCAACTGTACGGCTTTCATTCATGGGGCCTCTGAATTTCTCCACTCCAAACCAATGGTTGTATATACAAGTTTAAACAGCCAACAATGTCGCCAATAAAAAAAAATCGCCAGATGGTATATTTTGCCGCCAAAAGAGGGGAAAAAATCACAATTTGCAACATTGGTGAAGCCCTGTGCGATTCCTGAATAAATTTTTACACGTTAATTGTACTTTTAAGAAGAAAACACTATCTTTTCGTGCATGAGAAAAATGCATATAAAATTTCAGTAGCCAAGCCACGATTATCTTGTATTATTCATACGCGATCTCTTCCCTAAAATGATAAT
The DNA here is from genome assembly GCA_016617855.1 of Megalonaias nervosa. Classification (NCBI taxonomy): domain Eukaryota; kingdom Metazoa; phylum Mollusca; class Bivalvia; order Unionida; family Unionidae; genus Megalonaias; species Megalonaias nervosa. Next base: position 68,486 of record JAECUM010033397.1, read on the forward strand.
AAACTTTTTTGGGGTTTTTTTTGTACTTTTAAGAAAGATTTTTTTGTGTGTGTGTGCAAGAAAAATATATGTATATGAAATTTCGGGAGCTACACCACGACCGTGTTATATCCGAATTGGTGTTATAATGGAGCATGCTATAGCGGGGTGACACTGTATATGTATATATATATATATATATATATATATATATATATATATATAAGCCCTCATGTAAAAGTTACACTATGTCCACCATTGTGCATTTTTTACATTGGCTGCCATCAGTTTAGATTCATCTTTTGGTATAAGTTTTTAAAACCTGTACATATTGTCACCAATGGAATATCATTAGATTGTTACCAAATGGACA